>JAMYWD010002192.1:0-12026 GCA_028583415.1 Protea cynaroides
GAGTAAATCTGTGGTAATCCAACCGGCATCAAAAGATCATTAAATTGCATGGTGGTCCAAATATATGAAAATAGAGGTTCTACAGTTCTTGACCTCATGGTTATAGGTTCTATTGAATATATAATGCCATTGGTCGAGGCACTACAGGAGTAAATCTGGAGAAAGATTTCGCACATCAGTAATCAGATATAATCTTGGAGAAAAAAAAATTTCGTACATCAATAATTCAGGTGTAAATCGAAAAGATGTACACTCAACATGATTAAACATTTAACTGTTCATATCTTTGTTCATGTTGTCAATCATGAGAATGGTGCAGATTGGTATAATCAGGACTAATACTAAAGAAACAATATTTGTAACTCCAATTGAAAGGTTAAATCAAGAAGGTATCCTGTCAAGGTACGAGAATTAAAAACAAGTATGTGCATCCTCTATAATCATAAGAGTAAGTCAATAATGCACGCATCCTATATAAACATATCCACTTACATGGCCATTATCCTCTTACCTCTGTTTGGATTTAGCCCGAGAACTTTTCCTTTATCTCTACAGGGATTTTGGCATTACTAGCCATTTTCCTTCTTCCTCTGTCTTACATCGAGTTTCACATCTTGTGAGTACCAACTCGGTATTCCAGTTTTTTACTTTACAGAAGCTCCCTTCTTGCTACTGTACTATATCCTGGTATACTTGGATAACTACCCAACTTATAGATAATACTCTATATCATTTGTTTATTAGGATAATTTTTGGTCTTCTCTTTCTGTTTGAATGTATATATATGGTTCCACCTTTTTAATATGTACATTATGGTCTTGTTTAAGTTCTGTCTCAACCAACACAGGTGCTTATGGTTTGTTTGTATTAAAACTTTTAATTTATCCTATCTCAGTTCAAAATGGTCTTGAATGTGTGTGTCAGTTCGGCGGGCAAGGCCTGAGACGCTCTGATACCAAGTTGTCACACCCCGATTCCGCACACTTCAGAATGGTGTGATGAACCGCTAAATAAACAACGGCTCAACCAGGATCTCTTATAGGCTATCCCCGCGTTATCCAAACTTAACACGCATCTACAATCATAATCAGAGTAATACACAATAGCGGAAAATTTGTAAATAATATGAACTGAGAACTAAGTTGATATCCATAAATAATAGCAAATTATTCTGTGATTAACCGAGACATAAATATTTAAATACTAAATACATGTCTTATAAATCCAATAAAGAAAACTGTAAAAATATCTAATCGAATACACACGAGTTGCACTCGCAAGAGGAGTCGTGTGTATCATCTTCAGCTCCAACGTCCATAGCTGCAACATTTTCATACGCCGACGCATTCATATAATCTTCCACTGTATAACCTGCATCATCAACTCAAAGTATTCGACGTCGAGGGGTGAGCACACAACACGGCTCAGTGAGTAGCTAAAACAATGCAACATTACATATGCATGCAAAAAGTCAATTCATATCTCTGGTCTTGGTTTATAGTTTGCAATGTGCAATAGAAAGGTTGGGTGATCAAAGGTTAACGTTTATTGATACCGCCTCTATACACAAGGTGTGGAAGCCCGCCCGAAGATTAACGTTTATCGTCGTCCCCATCCACCCTACCATAACATTATACAACAAAGGTTAACGTTTATTGCTATATAATGCTATACCAACACGTAAGCCCCTGTTAGCGAGGGCTTGCAAACTGGGCTCGCTACTAACCAATCCTAATGCCAAACAGTGTATCCAAGGCCTCACCCCAGCATCCCTCAGAACATCCATAGAGATAGAGCTAAGGCCCCCCGGTAGAGTCAGAGACTACAAGGACCGAGACCACCTCCCCTGATACTCTACGACATAATAGTTCTGCTAAGGTAATGGTGATACGACGATGTCAATGCACAAGACTTGAGTTAGAGATAGAGCTAAAGTGCTGAGACCCGCCAAAGGTTAATGTTTATTGACGTTCTCATCACACCTCCCCTGATACTCTCTCGCATCAAGCACATCAACCACACACATACAAGCACATGCCTATTCCTATCATCATCATCATCATCATGTTATAAACAATAAAATAAATATGCATGAACAAGTAATAGAAATATTGGATGGCATGCTGTATGCACATTACAAACATATTTGCATAGAATCAAACATGGCATAGGACTCAAGAAATAGAAAACAGTTTATTATTAACCAATTTAGTTTTGGGTTAAGGTTCCTCACCTTAGCTTGCTAATAGATATTTTCTAAGCTTTCGACTCACTGTTATAACGGTATTATGTTGCTAGCAAACCTAACAAAGTCGATAGAATTTAATTAGAATTAATTCAGAATTTAAAAACCATTCTGTCAACTGAGGGTCGATGCTAGGGTCGATGCTAGGTCGATGGGTCTATCGACCCTCCCAGCATTCTGAACTTCCCGAATGCTGAGGGTCGATGGTCTGAAACACCTAGGGTCGGATGGTCTATCGACCCTCGGTGCGACCCTTGGTGCACTCTGGTCCAATTTCAACTCTTTAATCCATTCTTCGTGTTTGGGGTCCTATGGCTTGCTTCCTACGTTCACTCAACATTCATTCCATGGTCTAGAACCATGTATGATTCATCTAGATAGCTTTCGTGCATCCTCCCATGGTTTCCCATGAAAACCTAACCATGGATGGATGGTTTGGCTTTCTCCGAAATCCTACACTCAATCATATCTAACCTAAGGGCTGTAGAAACTCATGGAATTAGTATCCATACCTGAGAAGACTACTTTTCTCTGCAATTTCTTCTCCTTTTTGCTAAGCCTTCTTCCTAGCCTCCTTTCTTCCTCTTTTCCTTCTTCTCTCATTCTCTCAATTCAATTAGGGTTGTGAAAGGAGTGAATGTGGCTTAGGGACATCCTTTAAATAGACTAGGAATGTCCTATAATAATCCCATTGAGATTTGGAAAGAATCCCAACCGAAAATTAGGAAATTTCCTAATTTCAGTTTTCGTCAGAATACCGAGGGTCGATGGGAGGGTCGATGATCCCGTCGACCCTAGGGTCTTAAGCTGTCCGACCCTCCCTCAAAAACTGAGGGTCGATCTTTCTGGTTTGGGAGGTCCGACCCTGCTTAGATGGGTGTGCGACCCTCCCCTTGAATTAAGTGTTTTTGGGTCGATTTCGTACCTGGGATCTCGATCTCCTTCATGCCCTTGGTCCATTTGACTCGACCATGATGGGTAGACCTGGTTCAAGGTGGTAAGACCGGGTTAGATTGACACGGGTCTTACAGAAAACCCAATATATTGGGACTAGGCAACATCCCATGAGTGCTGGCATAGTCGCACAACCACAAGAAAATTTGTGGCCTTGATTACCAGCCTACACCTAGCACCTGGTGAGGTACATCTGTGGCCACCGACCGCAAGCCTATTTGGCTCCGACACTTTTCGTGCCTCTATCAATAATTTCCATACAGCTTTATGAGCAAATGGTTGAGGTGCTGGAACCCTAGACCTCTATAATAAAAATTCCTTGAAAGTATTAAGCTAAACAGAAGGTAGAATCTGGCTAACGAATGGGATGTCCATCCATGCGTCATTGCCTTGCTTGGACAGTATGCTATACCAAGATGGTACTGAACCGAGGACTATAAAGTATGTAAGACCCGTATCATACTAACCTGGTCTTACCACCTTGAACCAGCTCTACCCATCATGGATGAGCCAAATGGACCAAGTGCGTGAAGGAGATCACGATCCCAGGTATTAAACTGACCCAAAAACACTTAAATTAAGGGGAGGGTCGCATACCCAGCAAGGGAGGGTCAGACCCCCCCCCCCAAGACAGAAGTCAGACCCCCAGTTTTAGATGGGGGGTTGGACACTTTAGGAACCAGGAGTCGACGGGATCTCCGACCCCCCTATTGACCCCCGGTACTCGGTAAATCTGAAAATTAGGAAAGTTTCCTAATTTCGATGGGATTCCTTCCAAATCTCAATGGGACATATTTTAGGAGTTTCTACTCTATAAATAGGACGTCCCTAAGCCTCTTTTACTCCTTTTACAACCCTAATTGAATTGAGAGAAAGAGAAGAGAAGGAAAGAAGAGAAGAAGGCAAAGGGAGAAGAGTTACAGAGAAGGAGTATTCTTCTCAGGTATGGATACTAATTCTATGAATTGCTAAAGACCTTAGGATAGATAATGCAGAGAGTATGATCTTGGAGAAACCCAAACCATCAACCCACGGTTAGGTTTTCATGGAAAACCATGGGGGAAAATCATGAAAGCCATATAGGTGGTAGAATCATGGTTCTAGACCATAAAACATGTGTAGAATGGATTATAGGAGCAAGCCATAGGACCCCAAACACGAAGAATGGACTGAAGGAAGAAAATCGACCAAAACCCACAGGGGGTCGCATGGGGGGTCGATGGCCAATCGACCCTACCAGACCCTGAGCATCGACCCCCAGTGTTCGGGAAGTCCAGAATAGGGGTGGTCGCACCCATGGTCGATCATTACTCCGACCCTACCTCTGACCCCCAGTTAACAAAATGGTTTTTAAAAATCAGAATTAATTCTTGTAAGACCCGTGTCAATCTAACCCGGTCTTACCACCTTGAACCAGGTTTACCCGTCATGGTCGAGACAAATGGACCAAGGGCGTGAAGGAGATCGGGATCCCAGGTATCAAATCGACCCAAAAACACTTAAAATAGGGGGAGGGTCGCATACCCAGCTAAGCAGGGTCAGACCTCCCAAAACAGAAAGTCAGACCCTCAGTAAAGGGAGGGTCGGACAGCTTAGAACTTTAGGGTCGACGGGATCATCGACCCTCCCATCGACCCTCGGTTACCATAGAAAATAGAATTAGGAAATTTACTAATTTTCGATTGGGATTCTTTCCTAATCTCAAAGGGACTTATTTTAGGATGTTCCTACTCTATTTAAAGGATGTCCCTAAGCCACTTTTACTCCTTTCACAACCCTAATTGAATTGAGAGAAAGAGAATAGAAGGAAAAGAAGAAGAAGAGGAACAAGGAAGAGAATTAAGCCAAAAGAGAAGAGTTGCAGAGAAGGATTATTCTTCTCAGGTATGGATACTAATTCCATGAGTTTCTACAGACCTTAGGTTAGTTATTGGTGAGAGTGTGATCTCGGAGAAACCCAAACCATCAATCTATGGTTAGATTTTCATGGAAAACCATAGAAGAATGCATGAAAGCTATTTAGGTGGACGATTCATGATTCTAGACCATGGAATGAATGTTGAATGGAATGTAGAAGCAAGCCATAGGACCCAAACACGAAGAATGGATTAAAAAGAGGGAATTGGACCAAAGTGCACAGAGGGTCGCACCGAGGGTCTATGACCATCTGACCCTAGGTGATTTTGACCATCGACCCTCAGTGTTCGAGAAGTTCAGAGTTAAGGGAGGGTCGCACCCAGGGTCGATCAGGACTCCGACCCTACCTCCGACCCTCACTTAACATAGTGGTTTTTAAATCTGGAATTAATTCTAATTAAATTCTATCGACTTTGTTAGGTCTTCTAGCAATATAATAACATTGTAAAGGTGATTCTAAAGCTTGGAAAACTATCTTTTAGCAAGCTAAGGTGAGGAACCAGAACTCCAAACTAATTGGTTAATAACAAAACTATTTTCTATTTTCTTGAGTCCTATGCCATGCTTGATTCTATGCGAAGATGTTTGTAATGTGCATACAACATGTCATCCAATATTTCTATTATTTTTTCATGCATATTTATTTTATTTTTTATAACATGATGATGATGATAATGATGATAGGAATAGGCATGTGATTGTATGTGTGTGGTAAGTGTACTTGATGCGAGCGAGTATCAGGGGAGGTGTGATGAGAACGTCAATAAACGTTAACCTTTGGCGGGTCTCAGCACTTTAGCTCTATCTCTAACTCAAGTCTTGTGCATTAGCATCCTCGTATCGCCATTACTTTAGCAGAACTATTATGTCGTAGAGTATCAGGGGAGGTGGTCTCGGTCCTTGTAGTCTCTTACTCTACCGGCGGGCCTTAGCTCTATCTCTATGAACATTCTGAGGGATACTGGGGTGAGGCCTTGGATACACTTTTGGCATTAGGATTGGTCAGTTGCGAGCCCAGTTTGCAGCCCTCGCCAACAGGGGCTTACGTGTTGGTATGGAAATATATAGCAATAAACGTTAACCTTTGTTATATAATGTTCATGGTTGGGTGCATGTGAGTCGACGATAAACGTGATCTTCGGGTGACGTCACACACTTGTGTATAGAGGCGGGGTCAATAAACGCGACCTTTGACTACCTAAACCTTTTTATTGCATACTGTAAACTTTAAACCGAACCAAAGATATAAATTGATTGCATGCATATGTACTGTTGCATTGTTTTGGCTACTCACTGAGCTGTGATGTGTGCTCACCCCTCGACGTCGAATATTTTTAGTTGATGATGCAGGTTATACCGTTGAAGAATATATGAATGCGTCTGTGTACGGGAACGTGGCAGCAATGGAAGCTGGAGCTGAAGTGGATACACACAACTCCTCTTGCGAGTGCAACTCGTGTGTATTTGATTAGATGTTTTATAGGTTTCTTTATTTGGATTTATTAAGACATGTATTTGGTATTTAAATATTTATGTCTCAGTTGAAACAGAATAAATTGTTATTTAAATTTTAATATCACATAGATTCTCAGTTCATTTATTTATAAGATTTCCGCTATTGTGTATTTACTCTGATTATGATTACGGATGTGTGGAAGTTTAGATAACGTGGGGATAGCCTATTCGAGATCCTGGTTGAACCGTTGGTTTATTAGCGGTTCATCACACCATTCTGAACAGTACGGAATTGGGGTGTGACAACTTGGTATCAGAGCATCTCAGGTCTTGCCCGCTGAACTAACAGACATTTAAGACAATTGTGAACTGAGATAGGATAAAAATAAAAATAGTAATATTAACACATTATAAGCACCAGTGATGATTGAGACCAAATTTAAAAAGAGAATAATACATCTATTAAAGGGGAAACAAGTTTACATACAATGAGAGCGAAACAAAATGTATATACACAACTAAAGCAGAGTACAGTCCACAACCCGGACAGTTACTCTATAGTACAAGGAAAATAATGTACACTCAGGAAGCTGGAGGCGAAGGAGGAGGCGGGGCCTCACGGTCTCTGTCGTAGTCCTCGGCATAGACTTTAGTCAACCATGCCACCTGAGTCTGAGTCGCCTGCAGACTAGCTGTGAGATCAGCCACCCACTGATCAGTCCAGCGTTGGGCGTCTAGAAGCTCCCCTATCCTCAGATCCGATGCGGGCTGAGCCTCTCTAATCTCGTGAAACATACTCAACACGTCATCAGCAGGTGGGCGTGAAGGACCAGCCGCATGAGAAGGACCAGTCTCCGGTACAGGATCCACCGCAGAAGAAGTACCAACACCAGCCGCATGCGTAGGTAAAGGCGGTGGTATCGTGTCAACATCCATATACATGCGGTCATCATCGTCGACGGATCCACATGAGCTCTCGCAGCAGCAGCAGCCTCAGCATCAGCCATCTCGATACGAGTGTGAGGGCGCACCATCTCGTTCCTCTCCTCATCAGTGACTTGGGCATCCAACATACCCATCTTGCAGATAGCCTCCCAATCTAGAGGTGACGAGAAGGTCTTCTCCTGGATCTTCTCATCTACCAGGTCAACCCCCAGACGGGTCAGTAGAACTGTAATCATGCGTCCATAGGGTAGATTACCCCTATGACCGGACAATGTAGCACTAATCATGGTCCGCATGATGATGTAAGGATGACAGACCGACTGTCTGGTGTAGATACTGCATATCGAAAACTGGGTCAGCTGAGAAACCCTCTCATAGTGCCAACTCTGTGGGATCAGATTATGCTGGATAATCTTGGAGAAGACCCGTGGAGCTGGACGCAGGTAACAAGCTCTCATCTGCCAGCGATCAGGTCGTAACAGCTGGTTGTCGATCTCTGCCCTCATCTCCATAGAAACAAACTGTGGCTCTCCAGGCGCACACTACACCATGGGGCCGTCATAAGGTATGCCCAACAGATCGACCAGTTGCCGATAATCAAAAGAAATGTGCACCCCTTTAACGTAACTGGTGATGCGCAACTCCTGACCATGCTCAACGTCATTGTAATTCCCCACCACCTGGAGATTACAATAGAACTGGCGCACCAAATCCAGACATGTGCAAGCGTCGTAGGTGATGACAGGGAGCCACCCCATATCACCAAATGCCCTCTCTACGTTGAACAAGGCTAGCTCAGCCAAGTTCACCATACGACCACCTTCCACTTTCTTACGGGCATAGTCGGCATACTGTGTCTCAGCTTCATTAGAACGGAAGCGAAGTGGATCACGCACTCTGGGTATCTTGGTACGAGCCATGGTATCTGTAGATAAGAAAGAGAAAGGGAGACAAGGGGTTAATAGGATAAAAATCTGAAATTTGATTTAATAACGACGTAAGTTGACCATAAAGCCCCATTTCTCACCATACAAGTGGGCATGAGAACATACGTAGGTTTAAACATACCCTACAACCCACATGCAGTAGGAAATTTTAACTGACGATGTCCAATTTGAAGAAATTCAAGAAAAATAAAAAATTTTGACAAATTAGGGCAAAAAGGGAAAAATTCAAGTTTCTCGATAACCAACCGATGAAACTTAAAAATTTTTGAGGGCTTTCATTCCTCGAGACACCAATAACAAAATCCCCCAATAAAAATCGAATTTTTACGATTGGAAAAAGTTTAATTTGAAAAATACAAGTTAAATGGACGAAAACCTAGAAAAGAAAACCTAAAAACAGGTAAAAATGAGAGGACATACCTGTATGGATGACGTGGACGTCGAAACCCGAAGTCAAACCGATCAAAAACAGTAGAGTAGCACTGGAGCAACTCAGAGAGGAGAGATGAGTCGAAACGGAGGAGAAATAATAGGAAATGACTCAAAATCGGATCTTAAAAATCTGATTTTTAGTCTGAGGGTCGGACAATTCCACTAGAACCATCGACCCTCGAATCGACCCTCCCATCGACCCTCGGCTCTCGGGAACCTGACAGAAAACTAAGGGTCGGAACTGAGGGTCGGACACCCATCGACCCTCACATCGACCCTCGACTCTCGGGAATCTGACAGAAAATTAAGGGTCGGAACTGAGGGTCGGACACCCATTGACCCTCACATCGACCCTCAGCTCTCGGGAAGAACAGGTCATTCCCAGGGTCGGATACCAAGGGTCGGACATACCATCGACCCTTACCATCGCCCCTGCATAGAAAAGACAGTATTTTTTTATAAAATAAGCTAGAATTGGAATTGATTATCGGTTAGCATGCCTACATGAAATATAAATGACTTCTCACCTATTTTGATAATTTTCAGGCACCACCAATCACAAAAAGGAATTATGTCTGGACGTAGGGTAACCCGACAAACCCGGGATGCAGTTCCACCACCACCACCCGTGGAGGAGACCAGTCAAGAAAACGATTATGCATCGGGTAATCTAGAACAGGCAAACCCTACAAATTTTCCACCTCCACCACCAGAGCTAGCAACCGTGGTGATGAATCTGGCACAACAGCTGCAGCAGATGCAACACGCACAGGCTCAGATGCAAGTTGCCATGGGCATTATGTTTCACACCACTCAGGCTGCACCCATGCACACATGACAAGCTAGTGCAGCACCGGTGGGTAACCACCCAGCTCCTCAGACACCTCAACAACCTGCTGCACAGATTCCAGTGCAGGTTCCGGAAGCAGCTCAGGGTAATTACCAGTATCCACCCCATATGTTTGGGGTAAACCCCCAAAATTAGTTGGACCACTCTCGATTGGTGGAGAGATTCTTGAAGATGAAACCCAAGGAATTCAACGGCAAACCGTCTGATCCGTTGTGGCCAGCACACTGGATAGACGAGATGGAGAGAAATTTCCTCATGATGACTATCACAAGGGAAGAGAAAGTATTATGTGCCACCTTCATGCTCAAGGGCGATGCACATCATTGGTGGAAATCCACGAAGGCATATCTACTGACCAAGCACGCCCTACTAACTTGGGCTATATATAAAGAAGCCTTCTTTGAGAAATATTTTCCACGGAGCTTTAGAGATTCTATGGAAAAAGAGTTCCTGAGTTTATATCAGGGACAGATGACTGTGGACGCATATCAACAGCGCTACGAAGAGCTGTTTTTCTTTGCACCAATTAGCATGCAAGAAGAAGACACCAAAACCCGTAGGTTCGTCACGGGACTAAGAGGAAACATCAGAGAACATGTTCTGGGCTTAGAAAAGAAAATTTATAATGAAGCTGTCCAGATTGCTCGAGTTACTGAATAGAGCCAGAAGGAGAGTTATTTTACTCAGAACAGAGGCATCAAAAGGCCAGCCGAAAATTCTTACAACGGAGGCAATAACAGGACATATAAGCATTTTCGTCATCAGAATTTTACTGCTGCAACCAAGACTACTTCAGTAGCTCAACCTCAGCCAAAGCCAAATTCTAAAGGTCCGAAGTGTTTTAACTGCAACCAACCGGGAGATATGGCAAGGGAGTGCCCTAAGCCCAAGAAGCAATTCCATCAGGGATGGGTATATGCTGTTACGTCCGAGGATGCGGCCGCATCACCCGATGTGGTCACAGGTATGACTGAAACTTTTAAGTTGTATTTATATTGTATGAGCATGTAGACTAAGTAAAAATAAATCACAGGTATTGTACCTATAAATGGAATGCCCGCCAGAGTACTCTTTGATTCCGGAGCTACTCATTCCTTTATATCTGTGGCATTTGGAAAGAAGATAAATTTATCCATCAAAACATTAGACTACAAATTACTTGTACGATCACCGATGGGGTTAGAAGTGGAATTAGAGAAAGGTTATGGACCATGTCCAGTTCTCATTGGAGAGAAGACCTTAGATGCAACCTTGATACAACTGGAGATGGCAAACTTTGATGCCATCTTGGGAATGGACTGGTTAGCTCGGCATTCTGCAAATGTGTTATGCGCCGAAAAGAAGCTAACGTTCAAAGACAATGAAGGAGCAAAATTCAATTTCTCAGGAACCAAACTTCCCCAGAGACGCAAGCTCATACTTTCTGCACTAAAGGCTAAGAAGTGCCTTGAGAAGGGGGAAATCGGGTATCTAGTATCAGTGGTAGACCAAACCAAGGAAGCACCACGAATGGAAGACATTGACGTCGTGCGAGACTACCCTGATGTATTTTCGGAGGAACTACCCGGATTACCACCCGACCGAGCCACAGAGTTTGTGATAGACCTTATACCTGGAGCCGCACCAGTGTCAAAAGCACCTTATAGAATCGCTCCTACGAGACTGAAGGAATTAAAAGTGCAACTACAAGAACTGCTGGACAAGGGTTATATTCGACCCAGTATATCTCCATGGGGGGCACCGGTGTTGTTCGTAAAGAAGAAGGATGGTAGCGTTCGATTATGCATCGACTATCGGGAGTTGAATAAACTGACAATCAAGAATCGATATCCACTACCTCGGATCAATGACTTGTTCGATTAGTTACAAGGAGAAAAAGTATTTTCTAAGATCGACCTTCGATCAGGCTATCATCAGCTGAAGATTAAAGAAGGTGATATTCCGAAGACAGCATTCAGGACCAGATATGGACATTATGAATTTTTGGTTATGTCTTTTGGATTAACTAATGCACCGGCAACGTTCATGGAACTTATGAACCGAGTTTTCCACGATATGTTGGATACGTCGGTTATAGTATTTATTGATGATATATTGGTATACTCCAAGGACGAAGAAACCCATGTCAAAAACCTAAACGCAGTCCTACAGCGTTTAAGGAAAGAGAAGTTATATGCCAAATTTTCAAAGTACGAGTTTTGGCTAAGTGAAGTCGCCTTCCTAGGCCATGTATTATCCGCTGAAGGAATCAAGGTGGACCCCAGCAAGATCGAGGCTATTT
>JAMYWD010002193.1:0-12012 GCA_028583415.1 Protea cynaroides
ATAATATCCGTATCTGGTCCTGAATGCTGTCTTTGGAATATCACCTTCTTTAATCTTCAGCTGATGATAGCCAGATCGAAGATCAATCTTAGAAAATACTCTTGCTCCTTGTAACTGATCGAACAAATCATCGATCCGAGGTAGTGGATATCGATTCTTGATTGTCAGTTTATTTAACTCCCGATAGTGGATACATAATCGAACGCTACTGTTAGGAGGGAAATGATCCCTCCACTTAAAATCTTACACGTGTCCAGTTGGGCCTTCGGAGTCTGAGTGCTCGGAGTATCTCGCACTCGTCCTCGTGTATTCGGCCTATTGTGCACACGGCCTCTTATGCGCTCGGCCTCCCTGGTAGCGCTCGGATTCTCAGTCCTACTCGGCTATAGTTCTCAGACAGCCAGAGTCCTAATGTGATTAGGATTATCTCCGAGGAGTCCTTCTCCCAGTATGATACGACGCCGGCTATCCCGGTAAGCCGTTACTCACACGCCAACAGGTGTCATTCCCAGAGCTGACCGACTTAGCTTCCTTGGCTAAGGTCTCCGACTCCTACTCGGAGTCTACTGCCCAGGCATCCCACAGAGCGACACATGGCAGTCCTATTGGCGATCTACTTCCCTGAGTCCCGGTGCTTCCATGCTTCTTCCCAATCTATAAGTAGAGGTCATCCCCCAAGGTAAGCCCTTATGCTCTAACGCACTAACAAGCTACAAGTTATTATTCATCCCACACGCTCAAACTCATTCATCGTCCCACACTCTCTAAACTGGAGATAGCTTCCTGCTATCTCTTGACTGTTTACATTGGGAATCTGACTTAGGCATCGGAGCGTACCCCGGGCCCAGGCGCCCAACTCCTTTGTCTCTTCTCTGTGGTTACAGGTAACTCAGAGCGTGGATCAACGGGCGATTTCCAACCATAACAGTTTGGCGCCCACCATGGGGCCTTCATTCGACTGAGTTTAGCGTGCGCATATTTTTGTTTCGATGGCTCACCGAAGAACTCGAGGACGGACGTCGCGCGCCTTTTCTGAGACATCAGTGCACATGGACAGTACCGAAAGCACGACGGGGGAGGACCGTGGACCTGCACCTCCAGTGCAAGAACCCGCACCAATACCAGAACCAGTACCGCTGCAGGCACCAGCGCCTTCCCTGAGCCATACACCATCGGTAGATCGACCACAGCCTCGTCTCGAGTACGTCACTCGCCAGCAGTTCGACGAGTTGAAGCAGCAAATTGAACAGCTCGCTCAAGTCTTAAGTGGGGCTTGAGCAAGCAATTCGGTAGTAGCAGGAGAGAATCCCCAGCCGGTGCCGAATCCCCCACTTCCATCGGAAGCCCCGCAAGCGGTCCATCCGCCAAGGGCGAGGGCAGGCCCGGCCAACGCTGTGCCAAACAACCCCCCGGGTGATCAAGCTCCCGGACGAAGCGTAGCACGGCCCGCTAGTCAGAATCCTCCGCCACACCAGCGCCAGGCGCCCATAGCGCCACCTCCTGCCGGAGACCCGGGGTCCTTCCTCGATAACCTCCGGAGGGAAAGAATTAATGACAAAACACCCGGTTCGGGTCCTCAGCCTCCGGACACCCCACAGTCCGAGGTCGAGCGGCGTCTACTAGAGATAACATCTTGACTTCAGCAGGTGGAGCAAAACAAGGCCGCTCCGCCGAGAATGGCCAACACTGCAATTACGGCGCTCTCGGACGAGATCATGAGGGCACCCCCCCCTGAAAACTTCAAGATGTCGGTCTTGGACTCCTACCATGGGAGTACCGACCCTGAGCAGCACCTAGACGCTTTCGTCTCTACAACACTATTCTACCCCCTGAGCGACGGCCTCATCTGCAGGATGTTTCCCTCGACGCTCCGGGGAGGTGCCCGTACGTGGTTCAATAATCTCCCGGCCAAAAGTATCACCTCCTTCGAACAGCTATCGAACAAGTTCTTGACGCACTTCCAAGCAAGCCGAGTGCGCAAGAAAACCTCGTACCATCTGTCGACAGTGAAGCAGCAGAAGGACGAGTCCCTCAGGGAATTCATCAAGCGCTTCATCAACGAGATGCTTGAGATCAAGGACGTTGAGCCCGCGGTCCATATGTCTAGCCTGCAGGCCGGTGTCACCGATCGTCAGCTTTGTTGGTCCTTGCCAAAAAGCCCCCGAAGAACCTGGACGACTTACTCGCCAGGTTCGAGAAAATATGCCTCCGCAGACGAGACGACTCGGGCACAGAAAAACAACACCATGAACAATCTGCAGGCCATTACGAAGCCAGCAGACAAAAAAAGGTCTGAGGTGGCCGACCCGGCACCAAGCCCGGGAGATTCTAAGAAGCAGAAGTCCGGAAGGGATCAGACTTACCGGCACCCCTACAAGACATTCGAGTATTACACTCCGCTGAACACTTCGATGACGGAGATCCTCGAAGTAATTAAGAATGATCGGAACCTCCGACCACCGCCAAAAGCACTCAGCAGTGGAAGGAATAAGGACCACTCCCGTTTCTGTCGCTTCCATGACGACTATGGCCATGAGACGGAAGAATGCAAGTACCACAAAGAGGAGATTGAGGACCTCATCCGACGAGGATACTATGGCAACTTCGTCCGACACGCAGATAGGGGAACACCCCCTGCTCTGAATTATCACGGGTTACCGCCCCCACCTCTGAGAAATCCACAACCCAACAACTGC
The DNA here is from genome assembly GCA_028583415.1 of Protea cynaroides. NCBI lineage: Eukaryota > Viridiplantae > Streptophyta > Magnoliopsida > Proteales > Proteaceae > Protea > Protea cynaroides. The sequence goes on from JAMYWD010002193.1 coordinate 2,697, forward strand.
CATGTGGACGCGGGCGACAATCAGAACGCCGCTCAGAGGGACGACATGGACCCTGATGGTGGGCCGGCTCCTCCCAGGAAGTGGGTCGGCGCCATCGAATTTGGCACCGTCGGAAGCTCGTTAGGAGGGCAAAGAGGAAGAGTTCCGGTGAAAGAAAAACTCGGAGGCCGACAACATGCCCAGTCCGAGTCCATCTCGGCTTCAAAGAGAAGAAAAGCCCAACGCAGGTTTGTCGGTAGTCCATCCCCGGAGAACCGACCGCGCACATCTATGGGTCTGCACATCCCTGGAGACAGTGGCGTTTATGCTGTCACCAAGGGACCTCAAGACGAGGGCAAGCCAGTCTTCATAATCATAGGAGGGCTCGCCACCGAGAACACCTCCAACAGGTCAGCAAAGGCCTACTCCCGTCTGGTGGCCAAGACGGAGTGGCCGTCGAAGCGAGCCTGGACCAGAGAAGTCATTACCTTCAGCGACGAAGATCTAGTCAACATCGTGGTTCCCATGAAGATGCCCTTGTCTTCACGGCCAGGATCGGGCACTACGATGTCGCGAAGTGCCTGGTAGACACCGGGAGCTCGGTAGACATTATATTCTACAATGCATATCAGAGGATGCAGCTGACGGATGACCAGTTCCGTCCCGTCACTTTCGACCTTATCAGTTTCTCCGGGGACACAGTCACGGTAAAAGGGGGCATTCAGTTGCCTGTCATTCTTGGCTAGAAGCCCAGGCAGCGACAAGTGGTGGTCGAATTCATGGTGGTTGATCGACCATCGGCTCATAATGTCATCTACGGCAGGCCCTCGCTGAACAAATTGATGGCCTATATGTCCACCTACTACCTGGTGATGAAGTTCCCGACTGAGGGTGGAGTCGGAAAGTGCATAACAGGCCAGGACACTTTGCGCAGGTGGTACGCCACAGAGCTGAAAAACAGTCAGCGCGCCCTGAAGTCGGCACCGGTGAACATGATAGATGTTCCCAAGGACCCCTCTCCTAACCGAGGGGAACCCGCAGAAGAACTTCTACAAATTCCGATTGCGGACGATCAACCGGAGAAGACGTTCTTGGTCGGCTACTTGCTGCCCGAGGAACAAAGAGAAGAATTGATCGAATTCCTAAGGCAGAACCTTGACGTCTTCGCATGGTCGGCCTCTGACATGCCGGGGATACCGAGGGAGGTAATTGAACACCACTTAGCAGTCAACCCGCAGCATTGGCCGGTGCAACAGAAGAAGAGGAGTTTTGCACCCGCCTGACAGTCAGCCATAGACGAGGAGGTGAAGAAATTGCTGGCGGAAAACTTTATACGAGAGGTCGACTACCCGTACTGGTTGGCCAACGTGGTTATGGTGCCAAAGTCTAATGGCAAATGGCGAATTTCCATAGACTTTACCGACCTCAATAAAGCCTGCCCAAAAGACAGCTATCCGCTGCCGCGCATCGAACAGTTGATTGATGCCACGGCCGGACATGAACTGTTGAGTTTCCTTGACGCATACTCCGGCTATAACCAGATAAAGATGCGGAAGGCCGACGAAGAGTGCACATCCTTCGTCACAAATCAGGGGCTCTTCTACTATACGGTCATGCCTTTTGGCCTCAAAAATGCAGGAGCCACCTATCAGGGGCTGGTCAACAAAGTCTTCAGAGGACAGATTGGCCGCAACATGGAGGTGTATGTGGACGACTTCCTTGTCAAGAGTACACAATCTGGTCGGCACCTAGCCGACCTTGGTGAAGCATTCCAAGTCTTCCGAAGGCACAGCATGAAGCTCAACCCTACAAAGTGCGCCTTCGGAGTTGGATCAGGAAAATTCCTGGGATTCATGGTCTCGCAATGGGGAATCGAGGCAAATCCCTCAAAAATCAAGGCAATCCTAGACATGGCTGCGCCCACCAGAGGGAAACAGGTACAAGAGCTGAATGGTCGAATAGCCGCACTCGGCCGCTTCATGTCCAAGTCAGCCGAGCGCTGCCTCCCTTTCTTCAAAACTCTGAAGGGAGCCGGGAAGTTTGAATGGACCGAGGAGTGTCAGAAGGCCTTCGAAGACCTGAAGGCGTATTTATCCTCACCCCCCTGCTCGTGAAGCCGAACCCGGGGGACGAGTTGCAATTGTACCTCGGGGTATCCGACCGCGCAGTCAGCGCCGTCCTGATAAAGGAAGAGGACAAGGTCCAACGATCGATCTATTACGTCAGCAAAGTACTGCTCGACGCAGAAACCAGGTACAAGCCGATTGAGAAACTAGCGCTCGCCCTAGTCACCTCCGCCCGGAAGCTCCGCCCGTACTTCCAGGCGTATCCGATATCGGTGCTCACAAACACGCCACTGAAGAAGGTGTTGTCCAAGCCCGATGTATCTAGACGACTAATAAACTGGGCAGTAGAACTCGGTGAGTTCGACATCAAATACGTCCCCAGAACGGCCATCAAGGCACAAGCCCTGGCGGACTTTATAGTCGAAAGTACTCTACCTGATCAGGATTTCGCCGAACCTCAGGCGGTACTGCCCTCGGAACAAGCTGAAGCCGCCTGGACCCTGAACTTCAACGGTTCCTCCATGGAAAACAAAGTAGGGGCGGGAATAATTTTGAGAAGCCCAGAAGGATTTAAAATACGATCCGCTATCAGATTTGGGTTCAGGGCAACCAACAACGAGGCCGAGTACGAGGCTTTACTAGTCGGACTCAGACTGGCGAAAAGCCTAGCCGTCCATCGGTTAGTGATACAGGGCGACTCTCAGTTGGTCATTCGCCAAGCATAAGGGGACTACGAGGCTAGGCAGCCCGAGATGCAGAAATACCTCGAAAGGGTAAACTCGGCCATCGCAACCTTCCAAAGCGTCGAGTTGCAGTATGTCGGCCGCGAAGAAAACGCCGAAGCAGATGAACTATCAAGCTTATCCCTAGCAGACATTCATGCAATGGACTCTGCCGTGTACGTGGAATTCTTGGACCACGCCAGCACCTCTGTTGAAGTCGTAGCCCCCGTCGGAGTCGCATCCAGTTGGTACGATGACATATATCAATACCTCCAGATAGGCGCCCTGCCGACTGACAGGAAAGATGCTCGCCGCATCCAAGCCAAGTCCCGGCAATATACCATACACAATGATGTACTGTACAAAAGATCTTATACCCTACCGCTGCTCAGGTGCCTGCGGTCAGACGAGGCCGACAGCGTTATGAGAGAAGTTAATGAAGGCATATGTGGCCGACACCAGGGCGGACGATCGCTCTTCCAAAAGATCCTCCGCCAAGGCTACCATTGGCCGAAAATGCACGACGATTGCATTGAGCTGGTCCACAGATGCGACAAGTGCCAGTTCTATGCACCTGTACAGCATGCTCCGGCCGCTCCATTACAGCCGATTATGAGCCCCCTCCCCTTCGCCATATGGGGTATGGACATCATGGGGCCCTTCCCCAAGCCACTTATCAACGAAAATACGTCATAGTGGCCATCGATTACTTCACCAAATGGATCGAAGTCGAGGCCGTGGCCAAGATCGACACCCACAAAGTGGAACAGTTCTTCCGCCACTCGGTCATGTACAGGTTCGGTGTACCAAGAATCCTTGTGACGGATAACGGAACTCAGTTCTCCAGTGCATCCTTCGTAAACTTTTCCGAAGAGTTCCGAATAGACCACAGGTTTGGGTCAGTAGGGCATTCGCAAACAAGCGGTCAAACTGAGGCCACCAACAAAACAATATTGGCCGGCCTGAAAAAGATGGTGGCAGACCAGAAGGAGAAATGGGTCGACATGTTACCCAGTATCGTCTGGTCGTACAGAACAACCAGCCGAACACTTACCGAGGAGACACCCTTCATGCTTGCCTTCGGCACGGGGGCAGTCGTCCTTGTCGAAGTGTTCCATCCCACATTCCGAATGCTGAACTTCAATGAGTGCACCAACTCCGACGACTTGCGCACAAACCTTGACAACCTCGAGGATGTGCGCGAGTCGGCAGCATTCCGAATGGTAGATTACCAGCAGACTACAGCTCGGCATTATGACAAGACAATCCGACTTAAACAATTTAAGGTCGGAGATCTTGTCCTCCGAAAGACTGCAGTCTCCGACCCCACCAATCAGGGGAAGATGGCCAAAAACTGGGAAGGGCCATACCGCGTACTAAAGACAGGACGACCAGGCTCTTACAAGTTGGTCACCATGGATGGCGACGAAATTCCGAGGACATGGCATGCCACCAACCTTCGGAAATACTATCAGTAGTCCAGTCTTTTACAAATTTTTCAATTTTTTAATTTTAATTGTAATATCGGACCCCATGAGGGCATCCACTCATTTTCTTTTAATACAAGGCAGTATCATTCAGTCAACTTTATCTGTGAGTTCTGCCGGCCCAGCCGATTGCAAACATGGTCGCATATCTTCCTACCAAGGTCCACAAGCAGACCAAGGTAGCCTGAAGATCACACTCGTACCTTCCGACCATGGTCCACAAGCAGACCATGCTCGCATGAAGGTCATATCTTCCTACCAAGGTCCACAAGCAGACCAAGGTAGCCTGAACATCACACTCGTACCTTCCGACCATGGTCCACAAGCAGACCATGCTCGCATGAAGGCCGTAATCTTCCTACCAAGGTCCACAAGCAGACCAAGGTAGCATGAAGATCATACTCGTACCTTCCGACCATGGTCCACAAGCAGACCATGCTCGCATGAAGGCCATATCTTCCTACCAAGGTCCACAAGCAGACCAAGGTAGCCTGAAGATCACACTCGTACCTTCCGACCATGGTCCACAAGCAGACCATGCTCGCATGAAGGCCATATCTTCCTACCAAGGTCCACAAGCAGACCAAGGTAGCATGAAGATCATACTCGTACCTTCCGACCATGGTCCACAAGCAGACCATGCTCGCATGAAGGCCATATCTTCCTACGAAGGTCCACAAGCAGACCAAGGTAGCATGATCATATTCTCATACCTTCCGACCATGGTCCACAAGCAGACCATGCTCGCATGAAGGATATGCTCATAACTCCCTACCACGGTCCATGAAATGGCCAAGGCAACATGGGGGTCGTTTGTACCAAGTGCCCTCGGCTAGCCTCCGTGCCAAGCCGACGACACTTCCGGGGAAGGACGCCCTTAGCTACTTTGGTTCTTAATTACTATGCAGTCGGAATCGGAGTCGGAAAGTTTCCTAACGCTACATTGGAAGAAAAAGAGAAATGGAAGACACAATGGAAGAAAAAGTTAGACAAATAAATTTTCATTAATGAGAGCCCTAAAAGGGCAATATTACAGATGTACAAAAACAAAAAAAAAAAGTATCTATACAAGTTTACAAGGGAAGCATCTTTTCCTCAGTGGTCGCAGCGGCCGGGTCTGCCAGATCCTCGGCGGGCAGCGCAAGTTCGGGGAGCTCCACCAGTGGAGTCTGCGGCACCTTGTAGGGGGGAAGGTCGTCATCGGGCGCAGGGGCAGCTTTGGCCTCTTTAGCCTGCTCCGCCAAAATTTATTCAGTGGCGGGCAGAGCCTCCTCGGACGCTGCGGCATTTAATTCTTCAATCTGGACGACAATCGGAATTGTCGACCAGTTTATCTTGAGGGCCCCCTTGTCCCTCAGGTGATCCCTCAGGAACATTACTCCCCTCTCGAAGTAGCCGCTGCCTGCCTCCTCAACTTCTTCATCGAACTAGGCCGATGACTTGTACTCGTCAACGGCCCGAGACAACTCGGCCTGATGATGCTCCTCGGCCTTGACAAACGCCTCCCTGGCACTCCTAGCATCGTCCTCGGACTTTTTCAGATGCTCCTCCAGCTCCTTCAGGCACTCCTCCAGCTTCTGTCGTGCTTGCACTTGAGCCTACAGGTCGCCATCGGTTTTCTTCCGCTCGTCCTTGGAAGTCCAAAGTTTCTCTTCAACGGAGAGCACCATCTTGCGCTCCGTGCCAAGATCAGCCTCAGCCTTGGTCAACGACGCCTCGAGGGTGCTCTTCTCCTTAACGAGGCCCTCAACCTCCGATGATTTATTTGTGAAGTTCTCCTCAGTGGCCTGCAGAGCCTCGTGCAAGGAGATCTCCAGAACTTCCTTCTTGTCCAGGTCGACATATGCGCGGCACAGTCTTTCGCTAAGCTCGGAGAAGAGGTTAGTAGCCTGCACCAGACGACAATTATACGGTCAGTACATATAGAAACACAACAAAAGTGACAGTCAGGGGCCGATCAATACCTGAACAAGAGCAGTAAACCCGTGGGAGTATATTTCCTCGTGAGGCAGGCAGGTCGTGAACTTGATGTCTTCCGGCAAGCGCCCCTCTGTGGCCACGATCCTGGCCGCCCTCTGGCTCTTAAAAACCGAGTCCGTAGGCCTCAGCTTGAGTGCAGGGTGGAAGGCCGTCGTCGTGGCTGTTTGCTTCTCGCCCTGTTGGCAAGGCCTCTCCCCTGGTGGCTCCGGAGGCTGCCGTCGGATCAGCTACCTTGGGGCTGTTGCCAGCCCCCTTGGCTTTGGAAGCGGCAACACCCTTGGGCACGGTTGCCGAGGGAGCTACCGTCTGGAGGGGCTGGGTGTCTATCACACCACCTCGGGCAGGCTGGAATTCCTTCATCGTAGCCTCAGCCGTTCTCCCCTCTCCGCCGTCGAGTCGAGCAGCCAGCCTCTTCTTGTATATATCGGCTGGGAGCTCGGCAGCCGACTTAATCTTCTTTTTTGGGGGCTCCTCAGGCATGGGCCCCTTACCCTTGGCCTCTGCCGTGGCTGCTGGTCCCCTCCGAGGGTGGGAATCTGCCTCGCCACTGACAGGCTGAACTTTGGATCCCGCTCGGACGCTGACGAGTTGAACCCCCTTTTCGGCGTCGGCCTTCCGTTTGGCCATTATCCGAGCGACGATCTTGTCGTCCTTGAATTTCACTGCAATAATAAGGTGATCAGTAACATAAACAGAACTGCACAAGAAAGGCCTAATGTTGTTAAACTCACCAAGAAGACCGTGTCCGGCCAACTGCACGGGATCTGCAAGGTCGGAGAGGTGCACAGTCTCCCCAGCCATCATCTTCTTCAGAGTCGCTCTCTCCTCCGCCGTCAGGAAGGGAATTTTATTGAACCCTGTGGCGTCGACCACCAACCAGACGTTTGACAGAGGGAGAGGTGGACCGCCCGCAGTAGGGCCCACGAAGAAGAACTTGTCCTTCCACCCGTGGATGAAGGCTTCTGGGAGATGGTCGGGAGCTTCTTCCCGCCCCTCTTGCTAAAGAAGTACCACCCAGTCATGGCCCGAGCTTCATTCAAGTTGGTCAACTGAAAGACCGACCGGAAGAGATTCGCGGTCGGAGTTTCGCCAAGACGGCGGACGAAAATGATGAAGGCAAAGATGCATCGCCACCCATTCGGAGCGAGTTGGGAGGGGGCGATGCGGTACGTCTATAGAATCTCTACAACCAAGGGGTGGAAGGGGAACCTAAACGCTGATTTCAGAGTGTGCTCGTACACACAAATCTCCGACGTGAGCATGGAGCAGGCCCGTTTGTCAGAGGTAGGGAGCCGAGGTCGAACATTTGTCATCGGCTCCTCGAGCTGGTATGCCCGATAAACCGATAACAAGGCCGCCTTGGTCTTAATTTTACTCGGAATTCTCCAGGCCGGGACGGTAGCGAAAGACGCTACCGGCGGTTGGCCATCCCTCTAGCGGGAAGCCTGTTTGGGTGGAGGGCCCGTGGGACAACCGCGCTCTTTCGCCTCAGAGGAACTTTTCTCAGATTCCTCCGGGCTAGAAGCCCTAGATTCATCAGACCATCCTCCGCCAGAGGAAGATGATCCGTTAGAGGAAGAAGTTTGGGACTGGGTCATTCTTCTGGTCACTCTCACCATACCGGAAGATGTGACGCTGTTAGAAGAGAAACTACTGAGCATGAACTGAAAGACGAACGATTAGAAAACTTACTGGTTGCAGAAAAGACGACTGAGTGCACGAGGGAAAGCTTGAAGACAAAGATCAACTGGACTCCGAGTGCTCTGGTCGAACTCCGATCGCAATTGAGGAAAATGGTTGAATGACTGAGGTAGGAAGGTATTTATAGGGCGAGCGACCAAGAACTGTCTCTTCGGGTTCCGGACACGTGTTACAGTCCCATTGGCTGTCCTCTACTATGCCGGGCGCGACGTGACTGATTGACGTGTGCAATGATGGCGCACGTTCTCGAGGCGCTCAGCTTCCTGCGGGCCGTCGGATTAATGTGACGATCCGTGTGCACTGCGTTCTCAGCCATTCGATGCACTCAGTCGATTCCGAGGCAAGTAACATTTAATGGCATTCATTCTCGAGGCGCACCGCCACTCGGTGTTCGTTGGATCATGGATCGATTTGCGTCAAATTGGGAGATCAACGGTTGTACACTCTTGCCTGAACCGAGACTGACGCCTCGGGCCCCGCGCCTCAACCAATCATGCAGATGGAACGCAACCGCTTCTCCTTGGGAATGACCTATCATTCAATGTATCTGTCCGTATGATATTCGGCCTCGTACGACGTAGATCTTTTCGATGTTAAGCTTATTGCCCTGCCGAATCCGCTACATCCGACAGCACAAGGGGCATCTATTAGGAGGGAAATGATCCCTCCACTTAAAATCTTACACGTGTCCAGTTGGGCCTTCGGAGTCTGAGCACTCGGAGTATCTCGCACTCGTCCTCGTGTATTCGGCCTATTGTGTACACGACCTCTTATGCGCTCGGCCTCCCTGGTAGCGCTCGGATTCTCAGTCCTACTCGGCTATAGTTCTCAGACAGCCAGAGTCCTAATGTGATTAGGATTATCTCCGAGGAGTCCTTCTCCCATTATGATACGACGCCGGCTATCCTGGTGAGCCGTTACTCACACGCCAACATGTGTCAATCCTAGAGCTGACCGACTTAGCTTCCTTGGCTAAGGTCTCCGACTCCTACTCGGAGTCTACTACCCAGGCGTCCCACAGAGCGACACATGGCAGTCCTATTGGCGATCTACTTCCCTGAGTCCCGGTGCTTCCATGCTTCTTCCCAATCTATAAGTAGAGGTCATCCCCCAAGGTAAACCCTTATGCTCTAACGCACTAACAAGCTACAAGTTATTATTCATCCCACACGCTCAAACTCATTCATTGTCCCACACTCTCTAAACTGGAGATAGCTTCCTGCTATCTCTTGACTGTTTACATTGGGAATCTGACTTAGGCATCGGAGCGTACCCCGGGCCCAGGCGCCCAACTCCTTTGTCTCTTCTCTGTGGTAGCAGGTAACTCAGAGCGTAGATCAACGGGCGATTTCCAACCGTAACAGCTACCATCCTTCTTCTT
>JAMYWD010002194.1:0-11999 GCA_028583415.1 Protea cynaroides
TCTGATTTTTGGTCAGAGGGTCGGACAATTCGACTAGAGCTGTCACACCCCAATTTTGGTCTAACCAGAATGGTGTGATGAACCGCTAACAAACCAACGGTTCAACCAGGATCTCAAATAGGCTATCCCCGTGTTATCCAAACTTACACGCATCCACAATCATAATCAAAGTAATACACAATAGCGGAAAATTTATAAATAAATGAACTGAGAACTAATATGATATTAATAATTTAATAGAAAATTATTCTGTATCAACCGGGACATAAGTAACTATCAATACAAGTCTTTAATAAATCCAAATAAAGAAACCTATAAAAATATCTAATCAAATACACACGAGTTGCACTCGCAAGAGGAGTCGTGTGTATCATCTTCAGCTCCAGCGTCCATTGCTGCTATATTCCCGTACGTAGACGCGTTCATATAATCTTCGACTATGTAACCTGCATCATCAACTAAAAATATTCGACGTCGAGGGGTGAGGACACAACACGGCTCAGTGAGTAGCCAAAACAATGCAACAATACATATGCATGCAAAAAGTCAATTTATATCTTTGGTCTGGTTTATAGTTTACAATGTGCAATAGAAAGGTTGGGTGGTCAAAGGTTAACGTTTATTGACACCGCCTCTATACATAGGGTGTGGAAGCCCGCCCGAAGGTTAACGTTTATCGTCGTCCCCATCCACCCTACCATAACATTATACAACAAAGGTAAACCTTTAATGCTATATAATTCTATACCAACACGTAAGCCCCTGTTAGCGAGGGCTTGCAAACTGGGCTCGCTACTAACCAATCCTAATGCCAAAGAGTGTATCCAAGGCCTCACCCCAACATCCCTCAGAATGCCCATAGAGATAGAGCTAAGGCCCCCCGGTAGAGTCAGAGACTACAACGACCGAGACCACCTCCCTTGATACTCTACGACATAATAGTTCCGCTAAGCTAACGGCAATACGACGATGTCAATGCACAAGACTTGAGTTAGAGATAGAGCTAAAGTGCTGAGACCAACCAAAGGTTAACGTTTATTGATGTTCTCATCACACCTCCCCTGATACTCGCTCGCATCAAGCACATCAACCACACACATACAAGCACATGCCTATTCCTATCATCATCATCATCATCATGTTATAAACAATAAAGTAAATATGCATGAACAAGTAATAGAAATATTGGATGGCATGCTGTATGCACATTACAAACATATTCGCATAGAATCAAACATGGCATAGGACTCAAGAAATAGAAAACAGATTATTATTAACCAATTTAGTTTGGAGTTATGGTTCCTCACCTTAGCTTTTTAAAAGATACTTTTCCAAGCTTTAGAATCACCGTTATAACGTTATTATATTGCTAGCAAACCTAACAAAGTCGATAGAATTTAATTAGAATTAATTCAGAATTTAAAATCATTCTGTCAACTGAGGGTCGATGCTAGGGTCGATGCTAGGGTCGATGGGTCTATCGACCCTCCCTCCATTCTGAACTTCCCGAATGCTGAGGGTCGATGGTCAGAAACACCTAAGGTCGGACGGTCTATCGACCCTCGGTGCGACCCTCGATGCACTCCGGTCCAATTTCCACTTTTAAATCCATTCTTCGTGTTTGGGATCCTATGGCTTGCTTCCTACATTCATTCAACAGTCATTCCATGGTCTAGAACCATGTATAATCCATCTAAATAGTTTTCGTGCATCCTCCTATGGTTTTCCATGAAAACCTAACCATGGATGGATGGTTTGGGTTTCTCCGAGATCACATTCTAATCGATAACTAACCTAAGATATGTAGAAACTCATGGAATTAGTATCCATACTTGAGAAGATTAATCTTTCTCTGTAACTCTTCTCCTTTTTGCTAAGTCTTCCCCCTTGTCTCCTTTCTTTCTCTTTTCCTTCTTCTCTCTTTCTCTCAATTCAATTAGGGTTGTGAGAGGAGTGAAAGTGGCTTAGGGACGTCCTTTAAATAGAGTAGGAATGTCCTATAATAGTCCCATTGAGATTTGGAAAGAATCCCAATCGAAAAATATAGAAATTTCCTAATTTCTATATTCGGCAGAAACCGAGGGTCGATGGGAGGGTCGATGATCCCGTTGACCCTAGGGTCTTAAGCTGTCCGACCCTCCCTTCAAATCTGAGGGTTTGACATTCTGTTTTGGGAGGTCCGTCCCTACTTGGCTGGGTATGCGACCCTCCCCTAAAATTAAGTGTTTTTGGGTTGATTTTATACCTGGGATCTCGATCTCCATTACGCCCTTGGTCCACATGACTCGACCATGATGGGTAAACCTGGTTCAAGGTGGTAAGACGGGTTAGTTTGACACGGGTTTTACAACTCCCCCCAACTTATTAAAATTTCGTCCTCGAAATTGTACGTACCTTCTGAATCAAACAAGTGAGGGTATTGCTTTCGCATAGCATTCTCTTCTTCCCATGTAACTTCTTCCATGTCTCTACTTTTCCATGTGACCTTAACATAGTAGATATCTCTGTTGCGTAGACGTTGAACCTTTTGACTGGTGATTTCTGTTGGTGTTACTTTGAATGTCAAATCATCAGTCAATTCTGGAAAATCTACTTACAATATGTGCGTCGAATCCTTGACATACTTCTTCAATAGAGAAATGTGAAATACATCATACACACTTGACATAGATGGTGGTAATGCCAACTGATAAGCTACCTTTCCACGCTTAGCTAGAATTTTGTATGGTCCGACATATCTTCGGCTTAATTTTCCTTTCTGTCCGAATCTCTTCAATCCTCTCGTAGGCGATACTTTTAAAAATACTTTATCACCTACGGCGAACTCTAGATCTCTTCGTCGAGTATCTGCATATTGCTTCTGACGGTTCTGAGCTGTTTTCACTCTCTCCTTGATGATGTCAACCACTCGACAAGTCTCTTCCATAAATTCGGGTCCAACAATACTGCGTTCTCCAACTTCATTCCAAAACAAGGGAGTTCGGCACTTCCTGCCATATAGTGCTTCATAAGGGGACATCTGTATAGTAGCCTAATAGCTGTTATTGTAAGAGAACTCGATCAATGGTAACTTTTCGTCCCATGATCCTTTGAAATCAATCACACAAGCTCGTAGCATATCTTCTAGAATCTGGATTGTACGCTCTGACTGTCCATCTGTCTGTGGGTGGAATGCAGTACTGAACTTCAATGTTGTACCCATAGCCTTTTGCAGTCCTTCCCAAAATTTGGAAGTAAATTGGGGATCTTTATCGGACACAATGCTTTCTGGAACACCATGTAACCGAACAATATTATCCACATACAACTTTGCTAACCTTTCCAGTGTATACTGGGGTCGTATCGGTATGAAGCGATCTGTCTTAGTCAGACGGTCCACACTCACCCAAACTACGTCAATTACTCGAGGAGTCAATGGTAGTCCTGTGACGAAGTCCATAGTGATGCAGTCCCATTTCCATGCTGGTTCCGGTAATGGCTGTAACAGTCCTACGGGTCTTTGTCGTTCTGCCTTTACTTTCTGACAATTTAGGCATTGAGACACGAACTTGGCTACATCTGCTTTCATTCCCCTCCACCAATACAGTTTCTTTAGATCATGATACATTTTTGTGCTTCCAGGATGTATCAAATAGATGGTGGTATGGGCTTCCTTCATCAGTCGGTGTCTAATGTCCATATTTTCTGTTTCAGGTACACATATTCTTCCTTTGTATTTCAATACTTTTTCTTCTTCCAAGGTGAACTCAGGGTTAGTCCTACCTTTCTCAATATCTTCTTGTACCGTTCTCAGATAAGGATCTGCTTTGATAGCTGTCTTCACTTCGTCCACTATATCCGGTATAATCTTCAATGCCACGAACCTATTTGAAAACCGATGAATAAACCCTTGGTTGGCTGATCCATCCGTTGTATCTATCACATACTGCTCATTTCCGTGATGGAATACCATTCCGGTAGTACACATTGCTGCAGTTGTGTTAGCTTCTCCTTGAGATTTTATCAAAGCATTTCTGCTCAATGCATCTGCTACTACGTTCGCTTTTCCCAGATGATACTGGATATCACAATCATAGTCTTTCTATAGTTCCAGCCATCTTCTTTGTCTCATATTCAACTCCTTCTGATTAAATAAATAAGTGAGACTTTTATGGTCCGACTTAATCTGAAATTTCTCTCCGTATAGGTAGTGTCTCCATATCTTGACAGCATGTACTACTGCCGCTAACTCCAAATCATGAGTGGGATAATTTTTCTCATGTACCTTCAACTGTCTCGAGGCATACGCAATTACTTGTTCTCCTTGCATAAGCACACTTCCTGTCCCAATCCCGATGCATCAGTGTATAAGGTAAATGTCTGTCCTAGAACGGGAATGGTCAAAATTGGGGTGGATATCAATCTGGTCTTTAGTGTTTGAAAACTCTTTTCACACTTATCCGTCCATACAAATTTTTCTCCTTTCTTGGTCAAACTGGTGAGAGGTACGGCAATCCGAGAATAGTCTTCTACGAATCTCCGATAATATCCAGCTAGACCCAAAAAACTTCTAATTTCTGAAACACTCTTTGGTGCTTCCCACTTCACAATAGCCTCGATCTTACTAGGGTCCACTTTGATTCCTTCTGCGGATACTACATGGCCTAGAAAGGCGACTTCACTTAGCCAAAACTCACACATCGAAAATTTGGCGTATAACTTCTCTTTCCTTAAACGCTGTAGGGCTGCGTTTAGGTTCTTGACATGGGTTTCCTTGTCTTTGGAGTATACCAATATGTCATCAATAAATACTATAACCAACGTATCCAACATATCGTGGAAAACTCGGTTCATAAGTTCCATGAATGTTTCCAGTGCATTAGTTAATCCGAAGGACATCACTAAGAACTCATAATGTCCGTATTTTGTCCTGAAAGCTGTCTTCGGAATGTCACCTTCTTTAATCTTCAGTTGATGATAGCCTGATCGAAGATTGACCTTTGAAAATACCTTTGCTCCTTGTAACTGATCGAACAAGTCATCGATCTTGGGTAGTGGATATCGATTCTTGATCGTCAGCTTATTCAACTCTCGATAGTCGATACATAATCGAACACTACCATCCTTCTTCTTTACGAACAACACCGGTGTTCCCCATGGAGTTATACTGGGTCTAATATAACCCTTATCAAGCAGTTCTTGTAATTGCACTTTTAATTCCTTCAGTTCAGTAGGGGCCATTCTATACGGTGCTTTTGATACCGGTGCGGCTCCAGGTATCAGGTCTATTACAAACTCTGTGACACGGTCGGGCGATAATCCGGGTAGTTCCTCCGAAAATACATCTGGGTAATCCCGCACGATGTCAATATCTTCCATTCGTGGCGCGTCCTTGGTTAGGTCGACCACTGTTACTAGATATTCGACGGCTCCCTTTTCAAGGCACTTCTTAGCCTTTAATGCTGAGAGTATGAGCTTGCGTCTCCTGGGAAGTTTGGTTCCTGAGAAACTGAATTCTGCTCCTTCTTTGTCTTTGAATGTTTGCTTCTTCTCGGCGCATAACAGATTTGCAGAATGCCGAGCTAACCAGTCCATTCTCAAGATGACATCGAAGTCTGCCATCTCAAGTTGTATTAAAGTTGCATCCAAGGTTTTCTCGCCAATGAGAACTGGACATGGCCCATAACCTTTCTCTAATTCCACTTCTAATCCCATCGGTGACCGTACAAGTAACTTGTAGTCTAATGTTTTGATGGGTAAATTGGTCTTCTTCCCAAACGACACAGATATAAATGAATGCGTAGCTCCTGAATCAAAGAGTACTCTGGCTGGTACGCCATTGATAGGTACAATACCTGTGATCCGTTTTACTTAGTCTACATGCTCAATCAATGAAATTATAATCTTAAAAGTTTAGGTCATACCTGTGACCACATCGGGCGATGCGGCTGCATCCTCTGATGTAACGGCATATACCCGTCCTTGATGTAACTGCTTCTTGGGTTTTGGGCATTCTCTTGCCATATGCCCTGGTTGGTTGCAGTTATAACACTTCGGGGCTTCAGAATTTGGCTTTGGCTGTGTTTGAGCTGCGGTAGTAGACTTTGGTGCAGTAGCAAAATTCTGAGGACGAAAAGGTTTATACGTCCTATTATTGCCTCCGTTGTAGGAGTTTCCGGTTGGTCTCTTGATGCCTCTATTCTGGGAGAAATAACTCTCCTTCTGGCTCGATTCGATCACTCGAGCAATCTGGACAGCTTCGTTGTAGATTTTCTTCTCTAAGCCCTGAACATTTTCTCTTATGCTTCCTCTTAGTCCCACGACGAACCTACGGGTTTTCGTATCTTCTTCTTGCATGCTAGCCGATGCGAAGAAAAATAGTTCTTTGTAGTGCTGTTGATATGACTCCACGGACATCTGCCCCTGGTACAGACTCAGAAATTCCTTCTCCATCGAATCTCTGAAGCTTCTTGGGAAATACTTCTCGTAGAATGCTTCTTTATATATAGCCCATGTCAGTAGGGCGTGCTTAGTCAATAAATATGTCTTTGTAGATTTCCACCAATGGTGTGCGTCGCCTTTGAGCATGAAGGTGGCGCATAGTACTTTCTCTTCCTCGGTAATAGTCATTATAAGGAAGTTCCTTTCCATTTCGTCTATCCAGTGTGCTGGCCACAGTGGATCAGACGGCTTGCCATTGAATTCTCTCGGTTTCATTTTCAAAAATCTCTCCACTAGCCGGGAGTGATCCAGTTGTTTTTGGTATGCCCCAAACATAGGGGGTGGACACTGATAGTTCCCTTGGGCTGCTTCTGGGACTTGCACTGGAATTGGTGCAGCCGGTTGTTGAGGTGTCTGTTGAACTGGGTGATTACCCACTGGTGCTGCACTAGCTTTCCCAGTGTGCATGGTAGCAGCCTGAGTGGCTTGAAACATAACTCCCATTGCAACTTGCATTTGAGCTTGTGCGTGTTGCATTTGCTGTAGCTGTTGTGCCGGATTCATAACCACAGTTGCTAGCTCCGGTGGTGGAGGTGGCAAATTTGTAGGGCCTGCTGATCCTGGATTACCCTGTGCATGGTTATTCTCTTGACTAGTCTCTTCCACTGGTGGTGGTGGTGGGACTGTATTTCGGGTCTGTCGGATAACTCTACGACCAGACATAATTTTGTTCGATGATTGTCGGTGCCTGAAAATTCATCAAGGTAGGTTAGAATTCATTTATATCTCTTGTAGGCACACTAACCGATAAGAAATTTCAATTTCTACCTCATTTTATATAAAAAAATACTGTCTTTTCTATGCAGGGTCGATGGTGAGGGTCGCTGGTATGTCCGACCCTGGGTATTCGACCTTGGGAATAACCTGTTCTTCCCGAGAGCTGAGGGTCGATGCGAGGGTCGATGGGTGTCCGACCCTCAGTCCGACCCTCGATTTTATGTCAGATTCCCGAGAGCCGAGGGTCGATGGGAGGGTCGATCCGAGGGTCGATGGTACCAGTCGAATTGTCCGACCCTCGGACCAAAAATCAGATTTTTAAGATCCGATTCTGGGTTGTTTCTCACTATTCTTCCTCCATTTTGACTCGCCTCCACTCTCTGAGTTGCTACAGTGCTACTCCACTGTTCTTGGATCGTTCTTAGTCCGAGTTTCGACATCCACATCACCTCTACAGGTATACTTTCCCAACTTTACCTGTTTTTAGGTTTTTATTTCTCGGTTTTTGCTCATTTAACTTGTATTCTTCAAATTAAACTTTTGCCAACCGTAAAAATTCGATTTTTATTGGGGGCATTTGTTATTGGTGTCTCGAGGAACGAAAGCCCTCAAAAATTTCTGAGTTTCATCGGTTGGTCATCGAGAAACTTAAAATTTTCTCTTTTTGCCCTAATTTGTCGACATTTTTGATTTTTCTTGAATTTCTTCAAATTGGACATCGCCAGTTAAAATTTTCTACTGCATGTGGGTTGTAGGATATGTTTTAACCTACATAAGTTCTTGTGCCCACTTGTATGGTGAGAAATGGGACTTTATGGTCAACTTACGTCGTTATTAAATCAAATTTCAGATTTTTATCCTGCTAACTCCTTGAATCTTTTCTCTTTCTTATTTTGCAGATACTATGGCCCATACCAAAGTACCTAGAGAGCGCGATCCACTTCGCTTCCGTTCGAATGAAGCCGAGGCACACTATGCGGACTATGCCCATAAGAAGGTTGAAGGGGGTCGCATTGTGAACTTGGCTGAGCTAGCCTTATTCAATGTAGAGGGAGCATTCGGTGATATGGGGTGGCTCCCTGTCATCACATACGACGCATGCACATGTCCAGACTTGGTGCGCCAGTTCCATTGTAATCTCCAGGTGGTGGGGAATTACAATGATGTCGAGCGTGGTCAGGAGTTGCGCATCACTAGTTATGTCAAAGGGGTGCACATATCCTTTGATTATCGGCAGCTGGCCGACCTGTTGGGCATTCCCTATGATGGCCCTATGGTGTACTGTGCGCCGGGAGAGCCACAGTTTGTTGAGATGGAGATGAGGGCAGAGATCGACAACCAGTTGCTCTGTCCCGATAGATGGCAGATGAGAGCTTGCTACTTGCGTCCAGCTCCACGGGTCTTCTGCAAGATTATCCAGCATAATCTGATCCCGCAGAGTGGGCACTATGAGAGGGTGTCTCAGCTGACCCAGTTCTTGATCTACAACATCTGCACTCGTCAGCCGGTCTGCCTTCCTTACATCATCATGCGGACGATGATTAGCGCCACATTGTCCGGTCATAGGGGTAATCTACCCTATGGACGCATGATTACAGTGTTACTGACCCGTCTGGGGGTGGATCTGGTAGATGAGAAGATCTAGGAGAAGACCTTCTCGTCGCCTCTAGATTGGGAGGCTATCTGCAAGATGGGGCTGCGAGATGCAGAGGTTAGCGATGAGGAGAGGAACGCGATGGTGCGCCCTCACACTCGGGTCGAGTTGGCTGATGCTGAGGCTGCTGCTGCTGCTGCTAGAGCTCGTGGGGATCCGGTCGACGATGACGATCGCATGTATATGGACGTCGATGCGATACCACCGCCATTACCCACACATGCGGCTGGAGTTGGTACAGCTTCTACGGCGGCTACTGCACCTGAGGCTGGTCCTTCTCACTCGGCTGATCCTTCACATCCACCTTCATCCATGATGGAGATGCTGCAGGAGATCAGGGATGCTCAGCGCAGATCTGATCTGAGGATGGATGAGATGTTGGCTGCTCAGCACGCATCAGACGCGTGGATGGGAGAGCTCCTAGAGGTGCAGCGTGCGACTGATCAGAGGATAGTCGGTCTCATGGCTAGTCTCCAGACGACCCAGACCTAGGTGGCCTGGTTGACTAGGGTCTATGCTGAAGACTATGACCGAGATCGTGAGGCCCTGCCTCCTCCTTCGCCTCTAGCTTCTTGATTTGTACTTTACTTTTCTTGTACTAGAGAGTAATTGTCCGGGTTATGGACTGTACTCTGCTTTAGCGATGTATATACATTTTGTTTCTTTTACTCATTGTATGTAAGTTGTTTTCCCTTTAATAGATGCATTATTCTCTTTCTAATTTGGTTTCAATCATCACTTGTGCTTACAGTGTGTTTGTATTAAAGCTTTTAATTTATCCTATCTCAGTTCACAATGGTCTTGAATGTGTGTCAGTTTGGCGGGCAAGGCCTGAGATGCTCTGATACCAAGTTGTCACACCCCAATTTTGGTCTAACCAGAATGGTGTGATGAACCGCTAACAAACCAACGGTTCAACCAGGATCTCAAATAGGCTATCCCCGCGTTATCCAAACTTACACGCATCCACAATCATAATCAGAGTAATACACAATAGCGGAAAATTTATAAATAAATGAACTGAGAACTAAGATGATATTAATAATTTAATAGAAAATTATTTTGTATCAACCGGGACATAAGTAACTATCAATACAAGTCTTTAATAAATCCAAATAAAGAAACCTATAAAAATATCTAATCAAATACACACGAGTTGCACTCGCAAGAGGAGTCGTGTGTATCATCTTCAGCTCCAGCGTCCATTGCTGCTATATTCCTGTACGCAGACGCGTTCATATAATCTTCGACGGTGTAACCTGCATCATCAACTAAAAATATTCGACGTCGAGGGGTGTGAACACAACACGGCTCAGTGAGTAGCCAAAACAATGCAACAATACATATGCATGCAAAAAGTCAATTTATATCTTTGGTCTGGTTTATAGTTTGCAATGTGCAATAGAAAGGTTGGGTAGTCAAAGGTTAACGTTTATTGACACCGCCTCTATACACACGGTGTGGAAGCCCGCCCGAAGGTTAACGTTTATCGTCGTCCCCATCCACCCTACCATAACATTATACAACAAAGGTTAACGTTTATTGCTATGTAATGCTATACCAACACGTAAGCCCCTGTTAGCGAGGGCTTGCAAACTGGGCTCGCTACTAACCAATCCTAATGCCAAATAGTGTATCCAAGGCCTCACCCCAGCATCCCTCAGAATGCCCATAGAGATAGAGCTAAGGCCCCCCGGTAGAGTCAGAGACTAAAAGGACCGAGACCACCTCCCCTGATACTCTACGACATAATAGTTACGCTAAGGTAATGGCGATACGACGATGTCAATGCACAAGACTTGAGTTAGAGATAGAGCTAAAGTGCTGAGACCCGCCAAAGGTTAACGTTTATTGACGTTCTCATCACACCTCCCCTGATACTCACTCGCATCAAACACATCAACTACACACATACAAGCACATGCCTATTCCTATCATCATCATCATCATGTTATAAACAATAAAGTAAATATGCATGAACTAGTAATAGAAATATTGGATGGCATGCTGTATGCACATTACAAACATATTCGCATAGAATCAAACATGGCATAGGACTCAAGAAATATAAAACAGTTTATTATTAACCAATTTAGTTTGGAGTTATGGTTCCTCACCTTAGCTTGCTACAAAATACTTTTCCAAGCTTTAGAATCACCATTATAACGTTATTATATTGCTAGCAAACCTAACAAAGTTGATAGAATTTAATTAGAATTAATTTGGAATTTAAAACCATTCTGTCAACTGAGGGTCGATGCTAGGGTCGATGGGTCTATCGACCCTCCCTCAATTCTGAACTTCCCGAATGCTAAGGGTCGATGGTCAGAAACACCTAGGGTCGGATGGTCTATCGACCCTCGGTGCGACCCTCGATACACTCCGGTTCAATTTCCACTTTTAAATCCATTATTCATGTTTGGGATCCTATGGCTTGCTTCCTACATTCATTCAACAGTCATTCCATGGTCTAGAACCATGTATAATCCATCTAAATAGTTTTTGTGCATCCTCCTATGGTTTTCCATGAAAACCTAACCATGGATGGATGGTTTGGGTTTCTCCGAGCTCACATTCTCATCGATAACTAACCAAAGGTCTGTAGAAACTCATGGAATTAGTATCCATACCTGAGAAGATTAATCTTTCTCTGTAACTCTTCTCCTTTTTGCTAAGTCTTCCTCCTTGTCTCCTTTCTTCCTCTTTTCTTTCTTCTTTCTTTCTCTCAATTCAATTAGGGTTGTGGGAGGAGTCAAAGTGGCATAGGGACGTCCTTTAAATAGAGTAGGAATGTCCTATAATAGTCCCATTGAGTTTTGGAAAAAATCCCAATCGAAAAATATAGAAATTTCCTAATTTCTATATTCGGCAGAAACCGACGGTCGATGGGAGGGTCGATGATCCCGTCGACCCTATGGTTTTAAGCTGTCCGACCATCCCTTCAAATCTGAGGGTCTGACATTCTGTTTTGGGAGGTCCGACCCTACTTGGCTGGGTATGCGACCCTCCCCTAAAATTAAGTGTTTTTGGGTCGATTTTATACTTGGGATCTCGATCTCCATTACGCCCTTGGTCCACTTGACTCGACCATGATGGGTAAACCTGGTTCAAGGTGGTAAGACCGGGTTAGTTCGACACGGGTCTTACA
>JAMYWD010002195.1:0-7500 GCA_028583415.1 Protea cynaroides
AATGACCTGTTCTTCCCGAGAGCCGAGGGTCGATCGCAGGTCGATGGGTATCCGACCCTCGGTCCGACCCTTGATTTTTCTGCCCGTTTCGAGAGCCAGGTCGATTGGAGGGTCGATCCGAGGGTCGATGGTGTCGGTCCGGGTTGTCCCGACCCTCGGACAAAAAATCAGAATTTTTAAGATCCGATTTTGGGTCATTTCTCACTATTCCTCCTCCGTTTCGACTCGTCTCTACTCTCCGAGTTGCTACCGATTGCCACTCAGCTATTTTGGATCGTTCTTAGTCCGAGTTTCGACATCCGCATCATCTCTCTGAGTATGTCTTCCCAACTTTTCCTATTTTTTAGGTTTTTCTTTTCTAGGTTTTTTGCCCATTTAGCTCGTATTTTTCAAATTAAACTTTTTCCAATTGTAAAAATTCGATTTTTGTTGGGGGCTTTTGTTATTGGGGTCTCGAGGAGGAAAG
The DNA here is from genome assembly GCA_028583415.1 of Protea cynaroides. NCBI lineage: Eukaryota > Viridiplantae > Streptophyta > Magnoliopsida > Proteales > Proteaceae > Protea > Protea cynaroides. The sequence continues at coordinate 467 of JAMYWD010002195.1, forward strand.
CCCTCAAAAATTCTCAGTTTCATCGGTTGGTTATCGAGAAACTAAATTTTCTCTTTTTGCCCTAATTTTTCAAATTTTTGATTTTTCTTGAATTTCTTCAAATTGGACATCGTCGGGTTAAAATTTCCCTCTTTGCATGTGGGTTGTAGGATTTGTTTAACCTCGTGATTCCTTGTTCCCACTTGTATGGCAAGTAATGGGGCTTTATGGTCAGCTTACGTCGTTATTAACTCAAATTTCGGTTTTTTATCCTACTAACTCCTTATTTCTTTTCTCTTTCTTACTTTGCGAGATACTATGGCCCGTACCAAAGTGCCAAGATTGCGTGATCCACCCGCTTCCGTTCGAATGAAGCGAGGCACAGTATGCTGACTATGCCCGTAAGAAAGTGGAAGGGGTCGCATGGTGAACTTGGCTGAGCTAGCCTTGTTCAATGTGGAGGAGCATTCGGTGATATGGGGTGGCTCCCTGTCATCACATACGACGCGTGTACGTGTCCGGATTTAGTGCGCCAGTTCTATTGTAATCTCGGTGGTGGGGGATTACAATGATGTCGAGCGTGGTCGGGAGTTGCGCATCACTAGCTACGTCAAAGGGGTGCACATCTCCTTATGATTATCGGCTGGCGATCTCGTTGGGCATTGCCTATGATGGCCCTATGGTGTCTTGTGCGCCGGAGAGCCACGTTTGTTGAGATGGAGATGAGAAGCGAGATCGACAATCGGTTGCTCCGTCGATAGATGGCGAGATGAGAGCTTGCTACTTGCGTCCATCTCCACGAGTCTTCTGCAAGATTATCCGGCATAATCTGATTCCGCGAGTGGGCACTATGAGAGGTGTCTCGGCTGACCCGAGTTCTTGATCTACAACATATGCACTCGACGGCCGGTGCGCCTTCCTTACATCATCATGCGGACGATGATCGGTGCCACATTGTCCGGTCATAGGGGTAATCTACCCTATGGACGCATGATTCTGATGTGCTCTTGACCCGTTTGGGGTGGATCTAGTAGATGAGAAGATCCGGGAGAAGACCTTCTCGTCGCCTCTGGTTGGGAGGCTATCGCAAGATGGGGCTGCGAGATCGGGAGGTTAGTGATGAGGAGAGGAAGCGCGATGGTGCGCCCTCACACTCGGGTTGAGATGGCTAATGCCGAGGCTGCTGCTAGGGCTCGTGGGGGATCCGGTCGGCGATGATCGCCTATATATGGATGTCGATGCGATACCACCGCCATCACCCCGCATGCGGTTGGGGTTGGTACTTCTTTGCGGCGGCCGGTCTCCGAGTCTGGTCCTTTTTCACTCGGCTGGTCCTTCACTTCCACCTTCAGCCATGATGGAGATCTTTACGGGAGATCAGGGATGCTCGGCGCAGATCTGATCCGAGGATGGATGAGCTGTTGGCTGCTTCGGCCGCGCATCGGAGCGTGCGGATGGGAGAGCTCCTAGAGGTGCAGCGTGCGGCCCGATCGGAGGCTAGCCGGTCTCACGGCTAGTCTCCGGACGACCCCAGACCGGGTGGCCTGGTTGACTAGGGTCTATCTTGGGGACTATGACGAGAGATCGTGAGGCACCGCCTCCTCCTTCGCCTCCGGCTTCCCGATTGTACTTTACTTTTCTTGTACTACTGAGTAACTGTCCGGGTTGTGGGCGTACTCTGCTTTTAGCGATTTATATACGTTTTGTTTTTCTTACTCATTGTATGTAACTGGTTTTCCCTTTAATAGATGCATTATTCTCTTTTTAATTCGGTTTCAGTCATCACTTGTGCTTACAATGTGTTTGTATTAAAGCTTTTAATTTATCCTATCTCAGTTCACAATGGTCTGGAATGAGTGTCGGTTCGGCGGGCAAGGCCCGAGATGCTCGATACCAAGTTGTCACACCCCAATTCCGCACGCTTCGAGAATGGTGTGATGAACCGCTAAATAACCAGCGGTTCAACCGGGATCTCTAATAGGCTATCCCCGCGTTATCCAAACTTTACACGCATCCACAATCATAATCGAGTAATACACAATAGCGGAAAATTTTGAGAACTAAAATGATACCCATAAATAATAGCAAATTATTCTGTGTTTAACTAAGACATAAATATTTAAATACCAAATACATGTCTTATAAATCCAATAAAGAAACCTATAAAAATATCTAATCGAATACACACGAGTTGCACTCGCAAGAGGGATCGTGTGTATCGTCTTCAGCTCCAACTTCCATAGCTGCTACAGTTCCGTGCGCCGGCGCATTCATGTAATCTTCAAACTGTATAACCTGCATCATCAACTAAAAATATTCGGCGTCGGGGGTGAGCACACAACACGGCTCGGTGAGTAGCCAAAACAATGCAACATTACATATGCATGCAAAAATCAATTTATATCTTTGGTCTTGGTTTATAGTTTGCAATGTGCAATAGAAAGGTTGGGTGGTCAAGGTTAACGTTTATTGACACCGCCTCTATACGGGGTGTGGAAGCCCGCCCGAAGGTTAACGTTTATCGTCGTCCCCATCCACCCTACCATAACATTATACAACAAAGGTTAACGTTTATTGCTATATAATGCTATACCAACACGTAAGCCCCTGTTAGCGAGGGCTTGCAAACTGGGCTCACTGCTAACCAATCCTAATGCCAAACAGTGTATCCAAGGCCTCACCCCAGCATCCCTCAGAATGCCCATAGAAATAGAGCTAAGGCCCCCGGTAGAGTCAGAGACTACAAGGACCGAGACCACCTCCCCTGATACTCTACGACATAATAGTTCCGCTAAGGTAATGGCGATCCGACGATGCCAATGCACAAGACTTGAGTTAGAGATAGAACTAAAGTGTTGAGACCCGCCAAAGGTTAACGTTTATTGACGTTCTCATCACACCTCCCCTGATACTCGCTCGCATCAAGCACATCAACCACACACATACAATCACATGCCTATTCCTATCATCATCATCATCATCATGTTATAAACAATAAAGTAAATATGCATGAACAAGTAATAGAAATATTGGATGGCATGCTGTATGCACATTACAAACATATTCGCATAGAATCAAACATGGCATAGGACTCAAGAAATAGAAAACAGTTTATTATTAACCAATTTAGTTTGGGGTTAAGGTTCCTCACCTTAGCTTGCTAATAGATACTTTTTCAAGCTTTAAAATCACCTTTATAATGTTACTATACTGCTAGCAAACCTAACAAAGTCGATAGAATTTATTTAGAATTAATTCAGAATTTAAAAACCATTATGTCAACTGAGGGTCGATGCTAGGGTCGATGGGTCTATCGACCCTCCCTCCATTCTGAACTTCCCGAATGCTGAGGGTCGATGGTCAGAAACACCTAGGGTCGGATGGTCTATCGACCCTCGGTGCGACCCTCGGTGCACTCTGGTCCAATTTCCACTTTTTAATCCATTCTTCGTGTTTGGGGTTCTATGACTTGTTTCCTACATTCATTCAACAGTCAATCCATGGTCTAGAACCATGTATAATCCATCTTTCTCCTTTTTGTGCATCCTCCTATGGTTTTCCATGAAAACCTAACCATGGATGGATGGTTTGGGTTTCTCCGAAATCCTACACTCAACCATAACTAACCTAAGGTCTGTAGAAACTCATGGAATTAGTATCCATACCTGAGAAGATTACTTTTCTCTGCAATTTCTTCTCCTTTTTGCTAGATTCCCTTCCTTGCCTCTCTTCTTCCTCTTTTCCTTCTTCTCTCTTTCTCTCAATTCAATTAGGGTTGTGAAAAGAGTGAAAGTGGCTTAGGGACGTCCTTTAAATAGACTAGGAATGTCCTATAATAATCCCATTGAGATTTGGAAAGAATCCCAACCGAAAATTAGGAAATTTCCTAATTTCAGTTTCGTTCCCTAAAATTAAGTGTTTTTGGGTCGATTTTATACCTGGGATCTCGATCTCCTCCATGCCCTTGGTCCATTTGACTCGACCATGATGGGTAAACCTGGTTCAAGGTGGTAAGACCGGGTTAGTTTGACACGGGTCTTACAACTGCCCTCTCTCTATATTTTTTTCTTCTTTACTTTTTTCTCTCTCCCTCTCTCTTTTTCTCTCTCTCTTCTCTCCATCTCTTCTTTCTCCCTCTCTCTCTCTCTCTTTCTCTCTCTCTTTCTCTCTCTTTCTATTTCTTTCTTCTCTCCATTTCCCCTTTTCCCTTTTCTCTCTCCCCCTCTTTCTCTCTCTCTCTTTCTCTCTTTCTCTCTCACCCCTCTTCTCTCTCTCTCTCACTCTTTCTTCTTTTCCCTATCTCTCTTTCTCTCACCTCTTTCTATCTCTCCCGCTTTCTACACTCCCCCTCTCTCTCTCTCTCTCTCTCTCTCTCTCTCTCTCTCTCTCTCTCTCTCTCTCTCTCTCTTTCTACTGCTCTCCCTCACCTCTGTCTCTACTTTCCTTTTTCTACTTCTTATTCTACTTTTCTCTCTCTCGCTCTCTCTCTCTCTCTCTACTTCTCTACTCTCTCTTTCTTTCTCTCTCCCTTTCTACCCTAACTCCTCTTTCTGTCTCATTCTTTCTCTCTCTCATCCTCTCTCCTTATACTCCCTCTCTCTATCTCTTTTTCTCTCTTTTTACTTTTCTCAATATCTTTTTAGTTCTCTCCCTCTCTCCCTTTCTCCCTCTACTTTTCTCTTTCTACTTCTCTCCCCCATTCCCTCTCTCTCCCTTTCTACTTCTCAACTCCTTCTCTCTTTTTATTTGTCATTATCTTTCTACTTCTCTTAACTTCTCTCTCTACTTCACTCTCTCTCTCGCTCTTTCTCTCTCTCTCACTTTCTCTCTCTCTATTTTCTCTCTCTCTCTCTTTCTACTTCTCCCTTTCAATCTCTCTCTCTACTTTTCTCTTTTTACCTTCTCTCTCAACTTTTCACTCTCTCTCTATCTCTCTCTCCATTTCCCACTCTCCCTTTTCTCCCTTTCTACTACTCTATCTCGCTCTTTCACTCTCTCCCCCTGCTTTCTACTTCCCTCTCTCTCTCTCCCTCTCTTTCTTTCTACTTCCCTCACTCTTTCTACTTCACTATCTCTTTCTTTCTCTCCCTTTCTCTTTCTCCCTCTCTCTTTGTCTCTTTCTACTTTTTCTCTCTCTCTCTCTCACTTTCTACTTCTTTGTCTCTTTCTACCTCACTCTTAGCCTCTCTCTCTCTCTCTCTCTCTCTCTCTCTTTCTACTTCCCTCTCTTTCTCTTCTTTCTCTCTGCACTTCTCTCTCTCTCCCACTCCCTCTCTCTCTTTCAACTTCTCTCTCTCTCTCACTCTCCCTCTCTCTATCACTCTCTTTATCTCTCTCCCTCTTTTTACTTCTCTCTCTCTTTACTTCTCTTTCTACGCTCCCCCCATTTCCTTCTCTCTCTCTCTATCAACTTCTCTCTATCTCTCTCCCATTCTCTTTCTACTTCTCCCTCTCATTCTACTTCTCTCTCTATATCTCTTTCTTTCTCTCTCTCTCTCTCTCTCTTTTCTCTTTCCCTCTCCTCTCTCTCTCTTTCTCCCTTTCTCTTTTTCTCTCTTTCTCTCTCCCACTCTCTCTTTTTAGTTTTCTCTCTCCTTTTACTCTCTATCTATGTCTCTCTCTCTATTTTTCTCTCTCTCCCTCTCTTTCTCTCTCTACATTATTCACTCTCTCTCTCTTATTTTCTCTCTACCATTCTCTTTCCCTCTGTATCGACTTCTCTCTCTCTCTCCCCCTCTCTCTCTCTCTCTCTCTCTCTCTCTCTCTCTCTCTCTCTTTCCCGCTCTCTTTCTCTCTCTTTCTATCAACCTTTACATTTTTTCTACTCCCTCTCACTCTTTCTCTCTTTCTCTCCCTCCGCCTCTCTCTCTCTCTTTCCTTCAACATCTCTCTCTCCCTCTCTCTTTCTACTTCTCTCTCTCTCTCGTTCTTTCTCTCTCTTTTGTTTTTACTCTCCCTCACTTTTTACATCTCTCTCCTGAGTTTTCTTTCTCTATCGCTCTCTCCACTTCTCTCTCTTTTTCTCCCTCCCTCTCTCTTTCTCTTTCTACTCATCTCTCTCTCTCTTTCTCTTTCTACTTCTATCTTTATCTCTCTTCTTCGCTCTCGCTCTCATTCTACTTCTCTCTATCTTGCTACTTTTTTCTATCTCACTCTCTCTCTTTCTACTTTTCTCTCTCTCTCTCTCTCTCTCTCTCTCTCTCTCATTCTACTTCTCTCTCCCTCTCTCGCCCTTTCTACTTCTATCTTTATCTCTCTCTCTCTCTTTATACTTCTCTCTTTCTCTCTCTCTCTTTCTCCATTCTCCTTCTCCCTCTCTATTCTCTCTCCCTTTCTCTCTCTCTCTCTCCCTTTTACTTCTCTACTCTCTTTTCCCTTTTCCTTTCTCTTCCTCCTCTCTCTCTCTCTCTTCTCTCTCCCTCTCTCTTTTTTCTACTCGCTCTCACTCTTTCCAACTTTTTCAATCTCCCTCTCCCCTTGCTCCTCTATCTCTCTTTCTACGTTCTTTTTTTTCTCTCTCTCTTTTTACTTCTTCTCTCTCTCTCTGTCTCTCTATTTCTACTTCTCTCTTTTTCCCTCTCTCTCTCTCTCCCTCTCCCTCTTTCTACTTTTTCTCTCTCTTCCCTTCTCCCTTTCTACTTCACTCTCCTTCTTTCAACTTTTCTATTTTTTCTCTCTCTACATGTCTTTTTACTCTTACTCCCTTTCTCTATCTCTCTCTCTATCTCTCTTTCTTTTCTTTTTTTTCTTTATCTCTCTTTCTCTTTCCACTTCTCTCTCCCTTTTACTACTTCCCTCTCTCATTCTCTCTCTCTCTCTCTCTCTCTCTCTCTCTCTCTCTCTCTCTTTCTACTTCACTCACTCTATTTCTCTCTTTCTACTTCCCTCACTCTCTTTCTTTCTACTTTAATATCTCTTTCTCTCTCTTTCTTTCTCTACATGGTCTTTCTACTCTCACTCTCTCTTTCACTCTCTCTCTCTCTCTCTCTCTTTATCCCTCTCTCTCCCTCTTTTCCTACTCTCTCCCTCCCACTCTTATTCTCCTCTTCTGCCTC
>JAMYWD010000022.1:0-101439 GCA_028583415.1 Protea cynaroides
AATGGTGTGATGAACCGTCAATAAACCAACGGTTCAACCAGGATCTCAAAATAGGCTATCCCATATATGATAAACCAAAACACATTCCACATTAATCAGAGGTAATAAAATAAATAGCGGAAGTCTTACAGATAATGAACTGAGGTCTAATCATGATAAATAATTAATATTCCATTTATTTCCATATAACCATAACATAATTTAATACATATTACAATATCCAAATACGAAAACTAAACACTAAACGTATCCACCATTGAAACGCTCGCTTAACGAACCATGTTCGTCCTCCACAGCTTGCTCATCATAGCCATCACATGTTCATATGTTGGCGTGTCGACATAATCTTCAATCGTAATACCTGCAACATCAGAAACTAAAAGATTTGTGCGCACGAGGGTTAGCTCTCCAACTTGAGCTCAGTGAGTAAACAAAACAATGCAACAATACTTATGCATGCAATCAATTCATATCTTTGGTCTGGTTTAAAGTTTGCAATGTGCTATAGAAAGGATAGGTGGCCGCCGCACCTCTATACACGAGTGTGTGGAAACGCCCAATGAAAACGGCACCGTCGCCCCACATGTACCCACCATGGACAATATACACCCCATGAAAATGGCATGGCTGTACCGGTTGCCCATACCAACACGTAAGCCCCTGTTGGCGAGGGCTTGCAAACTGGGCTCGCAACTAACCAACCCTAATGCCAAACAATGTATCCAAGGCCTCACCCCAGCATCCCTCAATACATCCATAGAGATAGAGCTAGGGTCTGTTGACCAGGCTGAACCACAATGCCACGTCCCCCCCTGATACCCTACGACATATTAGCTCCGCTAAGGTAATGACGATACGACGATGTTAGTGGACAAGACTTGAGTTGAGATAGAGCTAGAGTCTGGTGACCAGGCTGAACCACAATGCCACGTCCTCCCCCTGATGCTCCCCTCGCATCAAGCACACTAACACTTGCTTAGTGGACATGACTTGAATAGACCATGGCACAATATACACCCCATGAAGAACGATCATGGTTGTACCGATTGATACCATCCCTACCCGCACTATATACACTGGCCAACCACAAACATTTACATGCCTATTCCTATCATCATCATCATCATCATGTTATAAACAATAAATTTAAATATGCATGAACAGTAATAATAGAAATATTGAATGACATGTTGAATGCACATTACAAGCATACACGCATACAATCATTCATGGCATCGGACTCAAGAAATAAAAACAATTTATTATTAACCAATTAGTTTAGGTCTTGTTCCCTCACCTTAGCTTGTTAATAGATCCTCTTCCAAGCTTTAGAATCACCTTTATAACGTTATTATATTGCTAGAAGACCTAACAAAGCCGATAAAATTTAATTAGAATTTATTCAGAATTTAAAAACCATTCTATTAACTGAGGGTCGGAGGTAGGGTCGGTGCTAGGGTCGATGGGTCTATCGACCCTCCCTCCATTCTGAAGTTCCCGAACACTGAGGGTCGATGCTAGGGTTGGATCTGCCATCGACCCTAGGTGCGACCCTCCATGGTTTGAGTCAAAAAGATCAGATTTTATCCATTCTTCCACGTTTGGGTCCTATGGCTTACTTCCACAATCCATTCTATACATGTTCTATGGTTTAGAACTATACTTTATTCACCTACATGGTTTTAATGATCTCCTCCATGGTTTTCCATGAAAACCTAACCATGGATGGATGATTTGGGTTTCTTCTAAATCATATCATCTTCATAAACCATTTTAAAGTCTTAAATAATTCATGGGGAATGTATCCATACCTTAGTTTTGCTGAGATTCAGAGTTCCTCTGAATTTCCTCTTCTTCCTTAGCCTTTTCTTCAAGTTTTCCTTCTTTTCTTCTCTTCCTTCTCTTCTCTTTCTCTCAATCCAATTAGGGTTGTAAAGGGAGTGAAAGAGGCTTAGGGACGTCCTATTTATAGAGTAAAACCTCCCAAAATAAGTCCCATTGAGTTTAGGAAAGGTTCCAATCGAAATTAGGAAGGTTTCTCAATTTTCGGTTCGTGCTGTTTTTTCCCGAATGTCGAGGGTCGATGGTGAGGGTCGATGGGAGGGTCGGACAACTCATAGACCCTGTAACCCATGGTTGAGGGTCGATGGTGAGGGTCGATGGGAGGGTCGGACCTGCCTGTTAAAACCTGTGACCCTACCCTCATTTTGACTGTTATTGGGTAAATTTTCATATTGGGTCTTGGGTTTCTTCACACACTTGGTCCACTTGGCTCGACCATGATATGTAGACGGGTCCCGACACAAAATGTAAGGTTAGGCCGGGTTCGTGGCGTGCGGGTCTTACAACTTCTGGGACCTGCACTGGAATTGGTGCAGCCGGTTGTTGAGGTGTCTGAGGAGCTGGGTGGTTACCCACTGGTGCTGCACTGGCTTGCCCAGTGTGTATGGGTGCAGCCTGAGTGGCTTGATACATAATCCCCATGGCAACCTGCATTTGAGCTTGTGCGTGTTGCATCTGTTGTAGCTGCTGAGCTAGGTTCATAACCACAGTTGCTAGTTCCGGTGGTGGAGGTGGCAAATTTGTAGGGTTTGCCGGTTCTGGATTACCCTGCGCATGGTTATTCTCTTGACTAGTCTCCTCCACTGGTGGTGGTGGTGGGACTGTATTTCGGGTCTGTCGGGTAACTCTACGTCCAGGCATATTTCTTTTCGATGATTGGTGGTGCCTGAAAATCATCAAAATAGGTGAGAAATCATTTATATGTCATGTAGGCACGCTAACCAATAATCAATTCCAATTCGAGCTCATTTTATAAACAAAATATTGTCTTTTCTATACAGGGTCGATGGTGAGGGTCGATGGTATGTCAGACCCTTAATGTCCGACCCTGTGTTTTCTCGTCGATTCCCGAGAGCTCGGGGTCGATTAGAGGGTCGATCGGAGGGTCGATGGCTCGGGTCGAGTTGTCCGACCCTCTGACCAAAAATCAGATTTTTAAAGTCTGATTTTGGGTCATTTTCTATTATTTCCCTCCCCGTTTCGACTCGCCTCTTCTCTCCGAGTAGCTACAGTGCTACTTCACCGTTGTGGATCGATTTTAGTCCGAGTTTCGACATCCACTTCATCCCTACAGGTATGCTTTCCCATTTTTACCAGTTTTTAGGTTTCCATTCCTAGGTTTTTGCCCATTTAACTTGTATTTTTTAAATTAAACTTTTTCCAACCGTAAAAATTCGATTTTTATTGGGGGCTTTTGTTGTTGGTGTCTTGAGGAACGGAAGCCCTCAAAAATTTTTGAGTTTCATCGGTTGGTTATCGAGAAACTTAGATTTTTCTCTTTTTGCCCTAATTTGTCGAATTTTTTTGATTTCTTGCAATTTCTTCAAATTGGACCTTGTCAGTTAAAATTTCCTTCTGTTTAACTGTTGTATGATGTGTTGGAACTTACGTAGGTCCTCCTGCCCACTTGTATGGGTGAAAAGTGAGGCTTTTGACCAACTTACGTCGTTATAATGCCTAATTTTTAAATTTTTATCCTATTAACTCCTTGTTTTCCTTTTTCTTTCTTATCTGCAGATACTATGGTTCGTACCAAAGTACCCAGAGTTCGTGATCCACTTCGCTTCCGCTCCAATGAAGCCGAGGCACAGTATGCCTACTATACAGGCAAGAAAGTGGAAGGGGGTCGTATGGTGAACCTGGCTGAGCTAGCCTTGTTCAATGTAGAGAGAGCTTTTGGTGATATGGGATGGCTCCCTGTCATCACATACGATGCGTACACACGTCCAGAGTTAGTGCGCCGGTTCTCACGTAACCTTCGGGATTGTGGGAAACCACAACGATGTGGAGCTTGGTCGGAGTTGCGCATCACTAGCTACGTCAAGGGGGTGCAGATTTCCTTTGATTATCGGCAGCTGGCCGACCTGTTGGGCATTCCTTATGATGGTCCTATGGTGTACTGTGCACCTGGTGAGCACGACTTTATTGAGATGTGGTTGCGGGCCGAGATTGATAGTCGGTTACTACTACCCGATCTGGCGGATGAGGGCGTGCTACTTGCGTCCGGCCCGCGGATGTTCTGTAGGATCATTCAGCATAACCTGATCCCGCAGAGTGGGCATTATGAGAGGGTGTCTCGGCTGACCCAGTTTTTGATCTACAGTATATGCACTCATCAGCCCGTCTGTCTTCCTTACATCATCATGCGGACGATGATCAGTGCTACATTGTCCGGTCATAGGGGTAATCTACCCTATGGACGTATGAACACTACATCGTTGATTCGTGCGGGGTTGACTGGTAGATGAGAAGATTCAGGAGAAGACCTTCTCGTCGCCTCTAGATTGGGAGGCTATATGCAAGATGGGACTTCGAGACGCAGAGGTTAGCGATGATGAGAGGAACGCGATGGTGCGCCCTCACACTCGGGTTGAGGTGGCTGTCCGAGGCTCTGCTGCTGGCTTGCTAGAGCTCAGGTGGATCCCGTCGACGATGATGATCGTATGTACATGGACGTCGACGCGATACCCCCGCCTTCACCTACACATGCGGCTAGAGTTGGTACTTCGCATGCGGCGGATTCTGTACCTGAGACTGGTCCTTCTCATGAGGCTGGTCCTTCTCATCCGTCTTCTGATATGATGGAGATGTTGCGCGAGATCCGAGAGACTCAGCGCAGATCGGACCTGAGGATGGAGGAGTTGCTAGATGCTCAGCGCATGAGAGTGGATGAGTTGTTGGCTGCTCGGCGAGACATCCGACGTGCGGATAGGTGAGCTCATGGAGATCCGGCGTGCGGCCCGACGGGAGAGTAGCCGATCTCACGGCTAGTCTCTAGACGACCCGGACTCGGATAGCTTCGGTTGACTAGAGTCTATGCTGAGGACTAACAAGAGATCGTGAGGCTCCACCTCCTCCTTCGCCTCCCGCTTCCCGGATTGTACTTTTTGTTTTTCCCGTACTTTGAGTAACTGTCCGGGTTGTGGACTGTACTCTGCTTTAGATATATATTTACACTTTGTTTCGCTCTCATTGTATGTTAACTTGTTTCTCCTTTTAATAGATGTATTATTCTCTCTTTAAATTTGGTCTCAACATCACTTGTGCTTATAATGTGTTAATATTACTGTTTTTATTTTATCCTATCTCAGTTCACTATTGCTGTGAAGGTATGATAGTTCAGCGGGCAAGGCCTGAGATGCTCTGATACCAAGTTGTCACACCCCAATTCTACACATTTCAGAATGGTGTGATGAACCGCTAAATAACCAACGGTTCAACCAGGATCTCAAATAGGCTATCCCCACGTTACCTGAACCTTCGTACACTCACCATCATAATCAGAGTAAATACACAATAGCGGAAGTCTTATAAATAAATGAACTGAGAATTAAAATGATATCCATAAATAATAGCAAATTATTCTGTGTTTAACTGAGACATAAATATTTAAGTACCAAATACATGTCCTATAAATCCAATAAAGAAACCTATAAAAATATCTAGTCAAATACACACGAGTTGCACTCGCAAGAGGAGTCGTGTGTATCATCTTCGCCTCGGCGTCCATCATTGCTGCTACCGTCCTGTATGTAGAAGCATTCATATAGTCTTCAACTGTGTAACCTGCATCATCAACTAAAAATATTCGACGTCGAGGGGTGAGCACACAACACGGCTCAGTGAGTAGCCAAAACAATGCAACATTACATATGCATGCACATTCATTTATCTCTTTGGTCTGGTTCATAGTTTGCAATGTGCAATAGAAAGGTTGGGTGGTCAAAGGTTAACGTTTATTGACACCGCCTCTATACACAGGGTGTGGAAGTCCGCTCGAAGGTTAACGTTTATCGTTGTCCCCATCCACCCTACCATAACATTATACAACAAAGGTTAACGTTTATTGCTATATAATGCTATACCAACACGTAAGCCCCTGTTAGCGAGGGCTTGCAAAATTGGCTCGCTACTAACCAATCCTAATGCCAAACTTGTATCCAAGGCCTCACCCCCAAGCATCCCCTCGGAATGTCCATAGAGATAGAGCTAAGGCCCCCCGGTAGAGTCAGAGACTAAAAGGACCGAGACCACCTCCCCTGATACCCTACGACACAATAGTTCTGCTAAGGTAATGGCGATACGACGACGTCAATGCACAAGAATTGAGTTAGAGATAGAGCTAAAGTGCTGAGACTCGCCAAAGGTTAACGTTTATTGACGTTCTCATCACACCTCCCCTGATACTCGCTCGCATCAAGTACATCAACCACACACATACAAGCACATGCCTATTCCTATCATCATCATCATCATCATGTTATAAACAATAAAGTAAATATGCATGAACAAGTAATAGAAATATTGGATGGCATGCTGTATGCACATTACAAACATATTTTCATAGAATCAAACATGGCATAGGACTCAAGAATTAGAAAACAGTTTATTATTAACCGATTTAGTTCGGAGTTAAGGTTCCTCACCATAGTTTGCTATAAGATACTTTTCCAAGCCTTAAAATCACCTCTACAGTGTTATTATAATGCTAGCAAACCTAACAAAGTCGATAGAATTTAATTAGAATTAATTCCGAATTTAAAAACCATGCTGTTAACTGAGGGTCGATGCTCAGGACACATAGGGTCGATGGGTCTATCGACCCTACCCTCTGTCTGAACTTCTCGAATGCTGACGGTCGATGGTCAGGGTGCCTAGGGTCGATGGGTCTATCGACCCTGTGTGCAACCCTCGGTGCACTCTGGTCCAATTTCCATTTTTTAATTCATTCTTCGTATTTGGGGTCATATGGCTTGCTTCCACATTCCATTAAACATTCATTCCATGATCTGAAACCATGATTCATCCTCCTAGATGGCTTTCATGCATTATCCTAGGGTTTTCCATGAAAACGTAACCATGAATGGATGGTTTGGGTTTCTCCGAAATCCTACACTCAACCATATCTAACCTAAGGTCTGTAGAAACTCATGGAATTAGTATCCATACCTGAGAAGATTACATTTCTCTGGAAATTCTTCTTCTTTTTGCTGAGTCTTCTTCCTTGCCTCTTTTCTTCCTCTTTTCCTTCTTCTCTCTTTCTCTCAATTTAATTAGGGTTGTGAAAGGAGTGAAAGTGGCTTAGGGACGTCCTTTAAATAGAGTAGGAATGTCCTATAATAGTCCCATTGAGATTTGGAAAGAATCCCAATCGAAAATTAGGAAATTTCCTAGTTTCAGTTTCGACGGCAAGTGAGGGTCGATGAGAGGGTCGATGATCCCATCGACCCTGTGGTCTGACACTGTCCGACCCTCTCCCAAATTTTAAGGGTCTGAGTTTCTGATTTGGGAGGGTCGACCCTGTTTAGCTGGGTATGCGACCCTTCCTCTATTTTAAGTGTTTTTGGGTCGATTTGATACCTGGGATCTCGCTCTCCTTCACGCCCTTGGTCCATTTTACTCGACCATGATGGGTGAACCTGGTTCAAGGTGGTAAGACCGGATTAGTTTGACACGGGTCTTACATCCCCTGATACTCTACCCATACCAACACGTAAGCCCCTGCTGGCGAGGGATTACAAACTGGGCTCGCAACTAACCAATCCTAATGCCAATCAATGTATCCAAGACCTCACCCCAGCATCCCTGAATACGTCCATAAAGATAGGGCTAAGGCCCCCCGGCAAAGTCAGAGACTACACCATCCAAGACCACCTCCCCTCATACACTACGACGTAATTGCTCTGGTAAGGTAATGGCGATACGATGATATCAGTGGACAAGACTTGAGTTAGAGTTAGAGCTAGAGTGTTGAGGCCCGGCCTATGACACCCCCCTTGATACTCGCTCGCATCAAGCACACTAACTACACACATACATTCACATGCCTATTCCTATCATCATCATCATCATCATGTTATAAACAATAATTTAAATATGCATGAATAGTAATAATAGAAATATTAGATGACATGTTAAATGCACATAACAAGCATACACGTATAGAATCAACCATGGCATTGGACTCAAAAATAAAAATAGTTTATTATTAACCAATTAGTTTAGGTCTTGTTCCCTCACCTTTGCTTGATTGTAGATCCTCTCTCAAGCTTTAAGAATCAACTAAATATCACTATTATATCACTAGAAGGCCTAATCAAGTCGATAGAATGTAATTAGAATTAATTCTGATTTTAAAAAGCTTGTTGTTAACAGGGGGTCGATGCCAGGGTCGGACCTTCCATCGACCCTGGGTGTGACCACCCACAGTCTGGACTTCCCGAACACTGGGGGTCGATGTTAGGGTCTGGTAGGGTCGATTGGCCATCGACCCCCCGTGTGATCCCCCGTGGATTTAGTCAAAATTTTCTTCCTACAGTCCATTCCTTCGTGTTTGGGTCCTATGGCTTGCTTCTACAATCCATTACATACATGTTCTATGGCTTAAAACCATATTTTATTCACCTACATGGTTTTAATGATCTCCCCCATAGTTTTCCATTGAAACCTAACCATGGGTGGATGATTTGGGTTTCTCCTAGATCATACCCTCTTCACTATCTATTCTAAGGTCTTTAGAACTACATGGAGATAGTATCCATACCTGAGAATGAGGCTTGTTTCTCTGAAGCCTTCTCTTTGATCTTCTTCTCCACTTTCCTTCTCTTCTCTTTCTCTTCTCCTTCTCTTATCTTTCTCTCAATCCAATTAGGGTTTTAAAATGAGTGAAAGAGGCTTAGGGACGTCCTATTTATAGAGTAGAAACTCCCAAAATATGTCCCAATGAGATTAGGAATGAATCCCATTGAAATTTGGAAAGTTCCCAATTCACGATTTTTATCTGCAGACTGGAGGTCGATGAGGGGGTCGAAGATCCCGTCGACCCCCAGTTCTAAATTGTCCGACCCCCGGTTAAAAACTCGGGGTTTGACTTTTTGTCTTGGGGGGATCTGACCCTGCCTTGTTAGGTATGCGACCCTCCCCCCTATTTTTATGTTTTTGGGTCAGTTTAATACCTGGGATCGTTGTCTCCTTCACGTACTTGATCCATTTGGCTCGACCATGATGGGTAGACCTGGTTCAAGGTGGTAAGACCGGGTTAGTTTGATACGGGTCTTACAAACATTGTCGTATCACCATTACCTTAGCAGAACTATTACATCGTAGGGCAACAGGGGAGGTGGTCTCAGACCGGGTAGTCTCTGACTCTGCTGGGGGGCCTTAACTCTATCTCTATGGATGTATTGAGGGATACTGGGGTGAGGCCTTGGATACACTATTTGACATTAGGATTGATTAGTTGCGAGCCCAGTTTGCAAGTCCTCGCCAATAGGGGCTTACGTGTTGGTATGGGTAGGGCATCAGGGGAAGTGTCATTCGGTTTTTGATCCGGGCACTTTAGCTCTATCTTTATTCCATGATGGGTGCAGGTGTTTGATCCATTGGACGGCCTCACACACTCGTGTATAGAGATGCGGTGGCCACCTATCCTTTCTATTGCACATTGTAAACTTATGAACCTGACCAAAGATATGAATTGAATGCATGCATATGTTTATTGCATTGTTTTATTTTCTTACGGAGCTTAAGTTGAAGAGCTGACCCTCGCACACACAATTCTTTTTAGTTTCTGATGTTGCAAGTATTACGGTTGAAAATTATGTCGACACGCCAATATATGAATAGGTGGCGGCTATGGATAAGCAAGCTGTGGAGGACTATTATGATTCATTAAGCGAGCGTTTAAACTATGAATGCGCTTAGTGTTTAATTTTCATATTTGGATATTTGTAATATGTATTAAATTATGTTTTGGTTACTTGGAGATAACTGGAATATTAGTTATTTATCATGATTAGACCTCAGTTCATTATTAATAAGACTTCCGCTATTTACGTTATTTACTCTGATTATTAATGTGGAATGTGTTTTGGTTTAACATGGTTGGCATAGCCTGTACGAGATCCTGGTTGAACCGTTGGTTTATTGACGGTTCATCACACCATTCTGGTTAGTCCAGAATTAGAGTGTGACATCATGCATATTGCTTACTGCATGTTTTGCTTCTCACTAAGCTAAGTTATGAGCTCACCCCACGTATACATTTTTTTTTAGTTTCTGATGATGCAGGTTACACTATGGACGACTATGTCAATGCACCTGCCGTTGGAAGAGTAGCATCTATGGACGTGCAAACGATGGAGAATGAGCTTGACTCATCATGCGAATGTCTCTATTGTGTTTACCTTTAGAGTTTACTTTTATGTTTAGAATTATAAGACTTGTAATAAGTTATTATTATGTCATGTTTTGGTTAATAATGGATAATTGGATTATTTACTATTTATCACATTAGTTTCTCAGTTCATTAATAAAGACTTTCGTTAATTATTTATATATTCTGATTATGGCTGAATGTATGGTTTGATTGTTAGCATGGTCTTATGTGACCCTGACTTGAGCAATTGGTTCATTGACGGTTCAATCATACTTTTGGTTCGACCAGAATTGGGGTGTAACATACTAAATATGGAATAGAATGGGCTTATCTTATTATTCTGTCTCTATGGTCTACATTTTCACTTTCAAGTATCCATAACCTGCCACTGTATCTGAGTACCTTCTCCGTGTCAAATGTAAAGTCGGGGTTGGGTTTACCTTTCTCCAAGTCCTCTTGTACAGTCCTTAGATACGAGACTTGTAGAATTGTTGCCTTCACCTCGTCCGTCAAATCTGGTAGAATCTTTAGTGTAGCGAACATAAGTGAAAACTTGTGAATTAACCCTTACTCTATAGGGTCATCTGGAGATTCCAGTACATGTTGCATAATATTTCTTTCAAAAGTCGATACCACGAAGCACAAAGTGGCATTTCTACTGGGTCCTCCTTCAAGCTTCAGTATTCCTTTTTTACTCAACGCACCTACTACTACATTGGCTTTTTCTGCATGATACTAAATATCACAGTCATAATCCTTGAGCAACTCTAACCACCTTCTCTATCTCATGTTCAACTCTTTCTGAGTAAAGAGATAGGTGAGGCTCTTGTGATCTGACTTGATCTGAAATTTCTCTCCGCACAAGTAGTGTCTCCAAGTCTTGATTGGATGAATTACTGTAGCTAACTCCAACTCATGTGTAGGGTAATTCCTCTCATGCTCCTTCAATTGTCTTGAGGCATAAGCAATCACCTGTTCTCCTTGCATTAGAACACATCCCAAACCCAATCCAGAGGCATCTGTACAAAGAATGAATGGTTGCCCTGGTATCGAAATGGTCAAGATGGGAGCCGATATAAACTTTGACTTTAAGGTCTGGAAACACTCCTCATACTTATCAGTCCGAAAAAACTTCTCCCCTTTCTTGGTCAGCTTTGTAGTAACTAGAAAATCCCAAGAAACTTATTATCTCTGTAGCATTCTTAGGTGATTTGCACCTTATAATTGAGTGATCATCCTGGGGTCTACCTTTATCCCTTCTGATGAAATTACGTGTCCCAAGAAAGTCACTTCATTCAACCAGAACTCTTATTTTGTGAACTTTGCATAGAGCTTCTCCCTTTTCAGCCGTTGTAAGGCTGCTTTGAGGTGTGTTTCATGAGTCTCATTTTCCTTGGAATAGACCAAAATATTGTCTATGAAAACTATGATCGAGATGTCCAACATGTCATGAAACATCCGATTCATAAGTTCCATAAATGATGTGGGAGCATTGGTCAATTCGAACGACATGACCCTCGTAATGTCCGTCCCAGGTTCTGAATGCAGTCTTAGGGATGTCGTCATCCTTAATCTTCAACTAATAATACCTTGACTAGAAAACACCTTTGCACCTTGCGACTGATCGAATAGGTCGTTGATCTAAGGCAATAGACATCAGTTCTTGATAGTGAGCTTGTTCAATTCTTGATAATCTATGCACAAGCGAATGTTATCATCCTTCTTCTTCATGATCAGCACTGGTGCTTTCCATGGCAATATACTCGATCGTATAAAACCCTTATCCAATAGTGGGTCATTCAATAGGGTGCCTTAAATACTGGCACTGACCCTGGTAGAAGGTCTATTACAAACTCGATCTGGTGGCAGCCCGAGTAAGTCTTCTGAAAATACATCAAGAAACTCTCACACTACTTTGATGTCCTTCATCCGTGGTATTTCGGCAGTAACCTCAACTACGGACACAAGATAACCAATTATGCCCTTCTCGAGACACCTCTTTGCCTTGAGGGCAGAAAGAATGAATTTTTCGCTTCCTAGGCAATTTTCTTCTAGTGAAACCAAATTATGTATTGTCTTTGCCCTTAAAGGACAACTTCTTCTCGTCACATAGCATCTTTGCTGAGTGTTAAGCAAACCAATCCATTCCCAAGATAATGTCAACGTCTATCATCTCAAGTCAAACTAGGTTTGCTTCCAAATCTCATCCATCAATAAGAACCGGACACAGTTCATAGCATTCATCTAACACTACCTCTAGTCCCAAAGGAGATCGTACTAACAAACTCTAGTCTAAAGGTCTGATGGGTATGTCCAATCTCTTTCCAAACTAGATGGACACAGAAGAATGGGTGGCCCCAGAGTGAAAGAAAACTCTAGCGGGTACATCAGCTACACTTACAGTACCTGTAGTTATAACTAGTGTTTAGTCTATATGCTCACACAAGTATGTTGTAAGTAAACTAGCTCATACATGTAACCACATCAGGCGATGCGGCTACATCTTTTGAGGTCATAGGGTATACTTTTCCTTGCTGTAACTGCTTCTTGGGTTGTGGGTTGTGCGCACGTCTTTGAATAATGCCCCATTTGGTTACAGTTGTAGCACTTAATATTTCCATCCTGGCCGCCTTCTTGTTGTGCATTTGTTTGAGCAGTCTTAGCTGGTCCTATCACTGTCTGTGGCCTAAATGGTCTGAAAGGCTTTGAATTTCCCCCAGTTAATGTTTCAATATTAGGCATCCTTAGTCCTCGATTCTGAGCGAAGAAGCTTTCCTTCTGGTTGGACTCTAGAACTCGGCTAATCTGTACTGCATCGTTGTAAACATTCTTTTCCAGTCCCAACATATGCTCACGAATGCTGCCTTTAAGTCCCATAGTGAACTGTCGGGTCTTGATAGCTTCCTCTTGCATGCTTGTAGGGGAAAAGAAAAATAATTCTTCATACCTCTGTTAGTAAGCATCCAGTATCATCTGTCCCTGGTGTAAATTGAAAAACTCCCTCTCCATCTGATCTCGGAAGCTTCTGGGGAAGTACTTGTCGAATAATGCTTCCTTGAATATTGCCCAAGTTATCTGAGCGTGCTTGGTCAGTAAATAAGTGCTATCACACCCTAATTCTGAACAGACCAGAATGGTGTGATGAACAGACCAGAATGGTGTGATGAACCGTCAATAAACCAACGGTTCAATCAAGATCTTGTATAGGCTATGCCAACCATGTTAAACCAAAACATAATCCATATTAATCAGAGATAATAAAGTAAATAACAAAAGTCTTATTAATAACGAACTGATGTCTAATCATGATAAATAATTAATATTCCAATTATCTCCAAGTAACCAAAACATAATTTAATACATATTACAAATATCCAAATACGAAAGTTAAACACTAAGCGCATCCATAGTTGAAACGCTCTCTTAATGAATCATAATAGTCCTCCACAGCTTGCTCATCTATAGCCGCCCTGTTCATATATTGGCATGTCGACATAATCTTCAACCGTAATACCTGCAACATCAGAAACAAAAAAAATTGCACGCGCGAGGGTCAGCTCTCCAACTTGAGCTCTGTGAGAAAACAAAACAATGTAACAAACATATGCATGCATTCAATCCATATCTTTGGTCTGGTTTATAAGTTTGCAATGTGCTATAGAAAGGATTGGTGGTCGTCACACCTCTATTCACGAGTGTGTGAAGCCGCCCAATGGATCTAACATCATTGCCGTCCCACATGCACCCATCATGGAATAGAGATAAAGCTAAAGTGCTCGGATCAAACACAGCATAACACTTCCCCTGATGCCCTACCCATACCAACACACAAGACCCTATTGGCAAGGGCTTGTAAACTGGGCTCACAACTAATCAATCCTAATGCCAAACAGTATATCCAAGGCCTCACCCCAGCATCCCTCAATACGCCCATAGAGATAGAGCTAAGGCCCCCTGACAGAGTCAGAGACTACACGGTCCGAGACCACCTCCCCTGATGCCCTACGACGTAATAGTTCTGCTAAGGTAATGGCGATACGACAATATTAATGGGCAAGAGTTGAGTAGAGATAGAGCTAGAGTCTAGTGACCAGGATGAACCACAGTGTCATGTCCTCCCCCTAATGCTCCACTCACATCAAGCACACTAACCACACACATACATTCACATGCCTATTCCTAACATCATCATCATCATCATGTTATAAATAAACAGAATTAAATATGCATGATTAGTAAAAGCAGGAATATTGGATGACATGTGATAGCACATTACAAGCATACAACCATACAAGCATAGAATCATTCATAGCATTGGACTCAAGTAGTAAAAATAGTTTATTATTAGCCAATTAGTTTAGGTCTTGTTCCCTCACCTTTGGTTGATGGTTGTTCCATGTCCAAGCTTTGTAAATCACATTTAGACCACTTAAAAATCTAACAAATTTATAGATTTTAAATTAGAATTTATTTTCATTAAATTCAGACTTCTAGAAGCTGAGTGGTCGCAGGTGCGGCTGCACCTGTGGTCTCAGTTTTTGCAACCACAGGGTGTGTGGTCGCAAGGTGTGGTCACATATCATGCGACCATACATGCAACCACACCCTCCCTGAAACTTCCCCGAGGGAGTATGGTCGACATGTGTGGTCGCATACCAAGTGACCACACATGCGACCACACCCTCCCTTAAACTTTCCCGAGGGCGTGTTGTCACTATGTGTGGTCGCATACCATGCGACCATACATGCGACCACACCTTCCCTGGAACTTTCTCGAGGGTGTGTGGTTAGTTATGTCACACTCTAATTATGAACTAACTAGAACGGTGTGTTGAACCGTCTACGAATCAACGGTTCAACCAGGATCTCGTATAGGCTATGCCAACCATGTTAAACCAAAACACATTCCACATTAGTCAGAGATAATAAAATAAATAACGGAAGTCTTATTAACAATGAACTGAGGTCTAATCATAATAAATAATTAATATTCCAGTTATCTCCAAGTAACCCAAACATAATTTAATACACATTACAAATATCCAAATACGAAAGTTAAACACTAAGCGTATCCATAGTTGAAACGCTCGCTTAACAAATCATAATAGTCCTCCACAGCTTGCTCATCCATAGACGCCACATGTTCCTATGTTGGCATGTCGACATAATCTTCAACCGTAATACCTGCAACGTCAGAAACTAAAAAGAATTACGCGCGCGAGGGTCAGCTCACCAACTTGAGCTCAGTGAGTAAAAAAAACAATGCAACAAACATATGCATGCATTCAATTCATATCTTTGGTCCGGTTTATAAGTTTACAATGTGCTATAGAAAGGATTGGTGGCCGTCGCAACTCTATACATGTCACACCCCAATTCTGAACCAATCAGAATGGTGTGAGGGAACCGTCACTGAACCAATGGCTCACACCAGGATCTCAATAAGACCGTGTCCACTTAGACAAACCATTGCACAAAAGCAAATCAGAATATAATAGAATACAGTGAAAGTCTTTAAATAAAATGAACTGAGTATCTATTGATAAATTTAATAAAATATTCCATTATCCAAATTCTCAAAACATAAATAAATATCTTTACATTACTTTAATGTCAACCAAAAATAACTGAAACAAATAAAATAAAATCCTAGAGATACACGCAGAAAGGGCACTCGCATGAAGCGTCATGCTTGTCCTCTCCTGCCTGCACGTCCAGAGTAGCAACACCTCCATGCGTCGAAGCGTTTACATAATCATCCACCGTGTTACCTGCGTTAACATCTAAAAACATGTATATATACAAGGGTGAGCTCACAACTTAGCTCAGTAAGACAATCACACAATGTAACATTCATATGCATGAGTAACAATCATATTATATCATGGTCTGATTTAAGTTTGCAATGTGCTATAGAAAGGATTGGCGGCCACCGCACCTCTATACACGAGTGTGTGAAGCCGCCCAGTAGATCACACCACTGCCCTCCCACATGCACCCACCATGTAATAAAGATAGAGCTAAGGCGTCCACCACCTCCCCCAATGCTCTACCCATACCAACACGTAAGCCCCTGTTGGCGAGGGCTTGCAAAACTGAACTCGCAACTAACCAATCCTATATGTCATCACAGTAGGCCCTATCCCAGCACAGCTCCCTACGGCATAGAGATAGAGTTAAGAGTCTGGTGGCCAGGCCGGAGACCACAGTGCCACGTCCTCCCCCTGATGCCCTACCCACACCAAGCATACTAAGACAGAACAATATGCAAGGTAGATCCTATCCCAACATAGCTCCCTACGGCATAGAGATAGAGCTAGAGTCTGGTGGCCAGGCCGGAGACCACAGTACCACGTCCTCCCCCTAATGCCTTACCCGCACCAAGCATGCTAAGATAGAATACTATGAAAGGTGCTAGTGTGAGGAATGCTCCCAGACCCTAAGCCCTTTCCATTCCACACACCAACGAAAACAATCACATGCCTAACAATCACATCCTAGCATAGCGAGTATGCATGAACAATAATAATAACTGAAAGTAAAGTTTGACTTACGAATATGCACAAACATCAATCCATAGAGTCATAGTTATTAACAATATTAGGGTTTAGTTAGAATAGTTTTCCTTAGGTTTCATGTTGGTCAAAAAACCAACGATATTACAAAATATATCTCACAGAGCTGACCGGTCACAGTACCAGTCACAGCACTATGGGGAACCTGTGACCGGTATGGTCAGCCGGTCTCCACAGGGAAGGTACCGGTCGCAGTACCAGTCACACAGGGTGCAACCGGTATAGTCGACCAGTATGTCTCCAGAAGACCATACGTCCGGTTCTCAACTGCCGTCGATCATCCCCTATTGATCCTAGGGTTTCTCCTACCAATTCTAGGTCTGAGCATTGAGTTAGAGTTATTTCCAACTCCATTCAAGTCCTAGCTTTGATGGTCTCCTTCCTAGAACTCGAATCTAGGGTTTACCGACTAGATTAGGGTTTGTCGGCAAAATAGGGTTTATCGACAAAATAAGGTTTTAGATCAATACATGCTTTGCATGGTATTGATCAAAACAACCTAACCATACTAGAGTCATAATCCTAGAGTCATAATGTAAAAGAAGGTTTAAGCACTCACCATCGACTGGCGGTAAGGTGTTCTTCGTCGAATAGCAATATCGGCTCTTCCTAGCTTCTCCTCCTTCTTCAACCTCTTTCTCCTTTCTTGGGTTTGAGAGGATCAATGGAAAGGATTCTAGGAGGTTTAGAAGTGTTTATATAGGCTAGGTTTAGGTTTAGGAAGCCTTCTAGGATTAGGAAAGTCCTAGGGTTCGAAATTTGGAAAGTAGGACCCGCAGAGATCCGATTCTGGATCTTAGTAGTCTGCTGACTATACCGGTCGACCGGTACCAATGCTAAGACCGGTACCATCGACCGGTATGACTAAATTCATACCTAATTTGGTTCGTTTGGTCTGATTTCATACCTGATTTTCATCCGCTCGTCCCATCTGGCCCGGTGATGATTGGAAGACCTGTTACGACATGAAATCAAGGTTTAAATCACGTTCATGGAGTGCGTGTCTTACAACTCCCCCACCCTTAAAAGAAATTTCATCCATCAAAATTTGCATGTAGGTTTCACAACTCCCCCACCCTTAAAAGAAATTTTGACCTCGAAATTTGAATGTACCTTGGTCATCGAGAAGGTTAGGGTATTCCTTTCTCATTGCGTTCTCTACCTCCCAAGTAATTTCTTCTACATCTTGGCTCTTCCAATGCACATTGACGTAGTGGATATCCTTGCTTCGAAGGTGTTGTACCTTTCGACTTGTGAGCATCACAGGTATTACTTCAAATGTTAAATCCTCTATCAAGTCTAGTGGGTCTGTTGTCAAGATGTGCGATGGATCCCTGACATACTTCTTCAATAAAGATACATGGAACATGTCATGAACGCTAGACATGGATGGTGGTAGAGCCAGTTGATATGCCACATTACCACGCTTGGTTAAAATCTCGTATGGTCCCACGTACCTGGGGCATAGCTTCCCCTTCTTACCAAACCATTTCGGACCTCGCGCAAGTGATATTTTCAAGAATACCTTGTCACCCACCGCAAACTCTAGATCTCGACGTCGGTTATCTACATAGTGCTTCTGTCGAACTTGAGTTGTCTTTACTCTTTCCTTGATCTGATCAATCACTCGACAAGTTTCTTCGACAAACTCCGGTCCTACAATTCTTCTTTCTCCCACCTCATTCCATAACAGAGGTGTACGACATTTCTTCCATAGAGTAACTCATATGGCGCCATCTGAATTGTAGCTTGGTATCTATTGTTATAACCGAACTCGATGAGCGATAGCTTCTCGTCCCAAGCTCCTTTGAAATCTAGGGCACAAGCTCGGAGCATATCTTCTAAGATTTGAATAGTTCGTTCTGACTGCCCGTCCATCTGAGGGTGAAAAGCTGTACTAAACTTCAACTTGGTTCCCATATCTTTCTATAATCCTTCCTAGAACTTTGATGTAAAACGGAGATCTCTGTCAGATACTATACTCTCTGGGACGCCATGAAATCTGACTATATTATCTACATATAGCTTGGCCAGCTTCTCCATGGTATACTGAGGTCTGACCGCAATGAATTGAGCTGTCTTAGTATGTCGATCGACTATAACCCAAACTGCATCCACCGACCTTGGTGTCAAGGGTAGGCCAGTGAAGAAATCCATTGTGATGCAATCCCACTTCCATGCAAGTTCCGATAGTGGTTGTAGTAAACCTGTAGGTCTTTGCCTTTCTGCTTTAACTTGCTGGTAATTCAGACATTGGAATATGAAATGAGCTATATCTGCTTTCATACCCCTCCACCAATATAATCTTCTTAAATCATGGTACATTTTGGTGCTTCCTGGATATACCGAGTATGGAGTGTAATGAGCTTCTGTCATAACTCTATCTCTGATATTTAAGTTTTCACTCTCAGGTATACATAATCATCCTCGATACCTGAGTACCTTGTCTGAATCCAAGGTAAAGTCAGGATTGTTGTTACCCTTCTCTAGATCTTCTTGTACAGTCTTGAGGTGTGGATCCTGTAGGATCGCTACCTTGACCTCATCTATGAGATCCGATGAGATCTTCAAAGCTGCGAACATCAATGTGAACTTATGAATTAAGCCCTGCTCCACTGGATCTCCTGCAGTTTCTAATATATATTCTTCATCATTTTCTATTGAGCTTGGAGTTGTAGCACATAATGCAGCATTTGTACTTGGTCCTGCCTCAGGCTTCAATGCTCACTTTCTGCTTAAGGCATCAGCCACAACATTTGCCTTACCTGGATGGTACTGAATGTCAAAATCATAATCTTTTAATAATTCCAGCCATCTCCTCTGTCTCATATTCAGGTCCTTCTGAGTGAAAAGGTAAGTTAAGCTCTTGTGATCTTACTTAATCTGAAACTTTTCACCGTAAAGGTATTGTCTCCAAGTCTTGATTGCATATATAACCGCTGCTAACTCCAAATCATGTGTAGGATAATTCTTCTCATGCTCTTTTAATTGTCTTGATGCGTAGGCAATCACATGTTCTCCTTGCATCAATACACATCCAAGACCCAACCCTGAGGCATCCGTATATAGGGTAAACAGTAAGCCTAGTGCTGGGATGGTCAAGATAGGTGCAGAGACTTGTCTTGACTTCAAAGTCTGAAAGCATTTCTCGCACTCATCTGACCATATAAATTTCTCTCCCTTCTTGATTAGTCTGGTAAGTGGAACGGCGATCCTTGAGTAGTCTTCCACGAATCTTCTATAGTAACCAGCCAATCCAAGGAAACTACGAATCTCCGCAACTGATTTTGGTGCTTCCCATCCTACTATAGCAGCTATCTTACTTGGATCTACCTTGATACCGTCTTCAGATACAACGTGGCCTAAGAAAGCCACCTCCTTCAGCCAAAATTCACATTTCTTGTACTTGGTGTAAAGCTTCTCTCTTCTCAGCCGTTGTAGGGCTGCTCTCAAATGTGTTGCATGAGTCTCCCTATCTTGTGAGTAGACCAATATGTCGTCAATGAATACGATGACTGAAGTGTCCAACATGTCATGAAACACTCGGTTCATCAGTTCCATGAACGACGCTAGAGCGTTAGTCAACCCGAATGACATTACAAGGAACTCATAATGCCCATACCTTGTCCTGAAAGCAGTCTTCGAAATATCTATGGCCTTGATCTTCAATTGGTGATACCCTGATCTAAGATCAATCTTCGAGAAAACCTTTGCACCCTGTAACTGATCGAACAGATCATCGATCCTAGGCAAAGGATATCGATTCTTGATGGTTAACTTGTTTAGCTCTCGGTAGTCAATACATAGCCGTACGCTACCGTCCTTCTTCTTGACGAACAATACAGGTGCTCCCCATGGCGATATGCCTGGTCGTATGAAACTCTTATCTAGTAGTTCTTGTAGCTGGGTCTTCAACTCCTTCAATTCGGTAGGGGCCATCCTGTATGGTGCTTTAGACACCGATGCCGACCCTGACATCAGGTCTATCACGAACTCTGTAGCCCTTTGGAGGTAGACCTGGGAGATCTTCTGGAAACACATCTGAAAACTCTCGTACCACGTCTAGATCTTCCATCCTTGGCACCTCAGCAGTGATGTCGACCATAGACACTAAATACCCTACTCCTCCCTTCTCTAGGCATTTCTTAGCTTTTAGGGCGGAGAGGATCAGCTTCCGCTTCCTAGGTAACTTGGTCCCAGTGAAGCTAAACTCCTTGCCATTCTCATCTTTAAGCACAAGTTTCCTTTCACCACATAATAAGCTAGCCGAATGATGGCCTAGCCAATCCATTCCCAAGATGACGTCAAAGTCTGCCATCTCGAGTAGAACCAGATTTGCTTCTAGGTTTTGGCCCTCAATACTAACTGTACACGGCCCATAGTATTCATTTAACGCCACTTCGACTCCCAATGGAGAGCGAACTATCAAGCTCGGGTTCAAACACTTGACAGGTAATTCCATTCGCTTCCCAAAAGAAATAGAAACGAAGGAGTGCGTGGCCCCAGAGTCAAAGAGTACTCTGGCAGGTATACCAGCTATATTTACAGTCCCTGAAATTTAGTTATCCCTTAGTTCTACTTGCTCAACCATAACAACAATAAAACAAATAGGAAGGGATAGAATCATACCAGTAACCACATCAGGTGATGCGGCTACCTCTTCAGTGGTGACTGCGAATACCTTTCCTTGCTGTGGAGGTTGCTTCCTAGGTAGAGTGCAAGTCCTTGCAATATGACCCAGTTGTTGACAGTTGAAACATTTAACGTTCTGGTTCTGTCCAGTGAACTGTGTCGGTAGTGGTGCAGTGGTGTTCCTTGCAGGCACCACAGTGGACTGAGCCCTATATTGGCGAAATGGTCTATGATTGCCTCCACCTGAAGTCTCAGTAGCAGGCCTCTTCAGTCCCCTGTTCTGAGCAAAGAAGCTGTCTCTTTGACTGGATTCAATTACTCTGGCAATCTACACAGCCTCATTATAAACTTTCTTCTCCAGACCCAAGACGTGCTCTCTAATGCTTCCTCGTAATCCCATGGTGAACCTACGAGTCTTGGTTTCTTCTTCTTGCATGCTTGCCGTGCAAAGAAAAATAGTTCTTCATACCTTTGCTGGTAAGCATCTACAGTCGATTGAGATTGCTGCAGGTTAAGGAATTCCTTCTCCATTTGATCTCTGAAGCTCTTTGGAAAATATTTATCGAAGAAAGCTCCCTTGAATATTGCCCAATCAATCTGAGTGTGCTTTGCCTCTAAGTATGATCGGGTAGAATTCCACCAGGCATTTGCATCTTCCTTGAGCATGTGCGTAGCAAACAAAACCTTATCATCCTCAGTACAAGTCATCAGACGGAAATTCTTCTCCATCTCAGCAACCCATTGTGCAGGCCACAGTGGTTTTCCTGGTTTCCCTGTGAAAGTAGGGGGTTTCAGCTTCAAGAACCTATCCACTGCTCGGCTTAAGTCATTCTGCCCCTGTGCATTCATTCCATACCATGGTGGTGGTGGGTACGGGTAGACTCCGTGATAGGCAGACGACGATGGAAATTGGTGTGGTGGTTGTAGATTCTGTCCTTGGCCCATTGGCCCAGAGCTACCATCCATTGGCCGTGCGGTGTTATTTCCCCTATGTTCAGGTATGCCTTATGTAGGGATATATCCTGGTGGCCTGAACATCTTCAGCATCTCATCCAGGAACGTCTTCTGCTGAGCCTCCATCTGATAAACCAAATTTGTGACAATCGTCTCCAAGTTAGTGTGAGGAGGGCCTGGCAAGTTTGTCGGTGCCCTAGGGATCTGCCCTTCTCCACTTTTCGGGTTCTGATTTTTCTCTTCAACATATCCAGTTTCCACATTTTCCTTAGTTTGGCGCACCCTGGAGTGGTGACGCTTCCATGAACCTCTTCGACCATTTCCGCCTACCATCCCAGACTAGTCTGTTTGGATCTGAGATGAAGACATAACACATGAGGTACAGTCAAATAATCATAATAGTGTTAGTCTTTAACAATTGCAAGGCGAATAATCGAAATGAAAACTTAAAATTGAAATTTTTAAAATTTTTCCAAATTTTTTTTTCTGGGTTGCACATAGCTGACCTGTTGCAACATACCGGTCGCTACTCTGTAGAGTATGCTGCGACCGGTATAATTAACCGGTCAGCACCATCTCTTGACCAAGAGATAGCGGTCGCAGTACCCAGGGGGTACCGGTCGACCGATATGGGCAAAAACCGTCGATCAGTATGCCCAAAACTCCTTAAAAGTCACGAAAAGTGAGATTTTTCTCACTTTTCTCTTCTTCTTCTTCTCCGGTGGTGATTCCACTCTGGCTCCTTGAGTTTCTACAGTCCAACCGGTGATCTTAGAAGCCATTTCCTTTTGATCCGGACCTAGAATATTGCCTCAAAGTAAGTTCCTTCCTTCCATTCATCATTTTCATATCGTTTCTCTATGGTTTCAAGCCCAAAATTGAGGTTTTTCTTTGTTTAGGAAATTCTAACCATAGGAACTCGTTTCCTTCGGTTTAGAATGGTTTTAGGGACCTCTATGAGCAAAAGCCCTCAACCAATTTGAGGTTCTACCGAAAGTTTTTTACAAAAAATTAAAATTTTTGATTTTTAACCTAGGTTTTGGAAAAAAAAATCGATTTTGCTGAAATTTCCCAAATTTCTTGTTTAATTGATGAATGTTTGGATTCCATGAAGTGTTTGGGGGTTACGTAAGTCCTCCTCCCCAAGTTTTGGGTGAGTTCAAGGCTTTTGCTTAATTTGCTGTCGTTATGCTACCGAAATTTCTATAAATTCTAACAATTTCTCATTATTTGTCTTTGTTTTGCAGTTTCAATGGCTCCACCAGAGGTGCCGATAAACGCTCCTATGGTCTTGGCATGCACCGTCCACATCCCCCTATTCCACAGCTTGATGAGCGGTGGTTCCATTCCGAGGCGGCGTAAGCCCACTTCCCCTGGTTTGAGGAGAAGAACATTGAGTCAGGACGACGGGCAAACCTAGAGTAATTATAGCGGTTTGACATTGCAGACGCTTTTGGCAGGCTTGGTTGGTTGCCTGTCATCACCTACACTGTAACCACCCGCCCCAACCTTGTCAAGCATTTCTACGCCAATCTAGAGATAGATGGAGATGTGAATGACTTCAATCAGTACCGATCACTCTGCCTAACCAGCTACGTCAAGGGTGTCCCCATCTCTTTTGACACTCACCAGCTCGCCGATCTCCTAGGGATTCCCAATGATGGGGACTTGGTCTACTGTGCCCCTAAGATGAAGGGTTTTTTCACTGACGATCTACGCCAGGAGATCTCAGAGCAGCTACTTAACCCTAGGGCACCCATGAAGGCTGCTAGTTTGAGGCCTGTGCCTTGGGTATACAGTCGCATCATCCAGCACAACATTGTGCCTCAGAGCGACCATTACAGTGAGTTGTCTCAGCTCACTCGGCACCGACCTCATCGTGTCCGCACGGCCGGGAGCGGGTCTGTCTGCCCTACATCATCATCAGGACCATGCATCAGGCTATTCTGCCCGGTCAGGCCAGCAACCTTTCGTACAGTCGACTCATCACCACTCTTCTGCGGCGATTATGAGTGGACATGAGGGGTGAGATCGCTGTTGAGGATACCATGACTTCGGACATCGATTGGGATGCCATTCTTCGGATGCAGATGGATAACCTGCCAATCAATGATGAGGAATTAGAGGCTCGTCCTCGCCCACTCAGGAGGGTAGCAGCCGCGGCAATAGCAGCAGCAGCTGCCAATGCTACTCATGCAGCAGAGGTAGGGGGTGATGATGAAGGTGGCAATGATCAGATGGAGGATGTTCCAGCACCAGCACCACAGCCCACATATGCAGCGGGACCATCTCAGCCTCCTCCCGGCACCGTGATGGGTATGTTCACGAAGATCAGGGACACTCAGCGTGAGATGAGCCGTGACTTGGGGCACTTGGCTCACAGCCTCTGAGTCACTCAGGAGCAGGTGCACTGGCTCAGGGTCGCCTATAAGCGGGATTATGATATTGCCAACCCTATTCCTCCTATGCCCCCAACCCCATGATTGAGTTCTTATTTTTCCTCTCTTTTCACAGTACAGTTTATATAACAGGGTAATTGTCAGGCTTGTGGACTGTACCTTGTAGCACTATTTACTTATCACTCTTTTAATATTTTAATAGAAGTTTATGGTTTTTCCCATCTAGAGCATGTATATTTGTTAATTCCATATTTAACATAGTGTGTTATGCTCTTCCTTATATAGTCTCAGGCATCAAGTTCTTAAGGTGTGTTCTTATTAAGGCTTTTAATTTTCCTATCTCAGTTCATCGACTCAGTTAAGTGCAGTATGGTCTGTTGGACAGAGCTTAAGAGCTCTGATACCAAGTTGTCACACCCCAATTTTGAACCAACCAGAATGGTGTGAGTAAACCATCACTGAACCAACGGCTCACACCAGGATCTCAATAAGACTGTGTCCACTTAGACAAACCATTGCAAAAAACCACAATCAGAATATAATAGATTACAGCGAAAGTCTTTAAATAAAATGAACTGAGTATCTATTGATAAATTTAATAAAATATTTCATTATCCAAATTCTCAAAACATAAATAAATATCTTTACATTACTTTAATGTCAACCGAAAATAACTAAAATAAATAAAATAAAATCCTAGAGATACACGCAGAAAGGGCACTCGCATGAAGCGTCATGCTCGTCCTCTCCTGCCTGCACGTCCAGAGCAGCAACACTTCCATACGCCGAAGTGTTCACATAATCATCCACCATATAACCTACATCAACATCTAAAAACATGTATATATACAAGGGTGAGCTCACAACTTAGCTCAGTAAGACAATCAAACAATGTAACATTCATATGCATGAGTAACAATCATATTATATCATGGTCTGGTTTAAGTTTGCAATGTGCTATAGAAAGGATTGGCGGCCACCGCACCTCTATACACGAGTGTGTGAAGCCACCCAGTAGATCACACCACTACCGTCCCACATGCACCCACCATGGAATAGAGATAGAGCTAAGGCGTCCACCACCTCCCCTGATGCTCTACCCATACCAACACGTAAGCCCCTGTTGGCGAGGGCTTGCAAAATTGGGCTCGCAACTAACCAATCCTACATGTCATCACAGTAGGCCCTATCCCAGCACAGCTCCCTACGGCATAGAGATAGAGGTAGAGTCTGGTGGCCAGGCTGGAGACCACAGTGCCACGTCCTCCTCTTGTTGCCCTACCCACACCAAGCATACTAAGACTGAACAATACGCAAGGTAGACCCTATCCCAACATAGCTCCCTACGGCATAGAGATAGAGCTAGAGTCTGGTGGCCAGGCCGGAGACCACAGTACCACGTCCTCCCCCTGATGCCTTACCCGCACCAAACATGCTAAGATAGAATACTACGAAAGGTGCTAGTGTGAGGAATGATCCCAGACCCCAGGCCCTTCCCATTCTATACACGAATGAAAATAATCACATGCCTAACAATCACATCCTAGCATTGCGAGTATGCATGAACAATAATAATAACTGAAAGTAAAGGACGACATGCGAATATGCACAAACATCAATCCATAGTCATAGTTATTAACAACAGTTTACTGTCCATTAGATTATTAGGGTTTAGGTATGATTCCCTTACCTGACGCTCGTTTGATAGCTTGCTCCACGTCGCAAGATCCAAACGTGCTATCACAAAGTCCTATACAATATTAGGGTTTAGTTAGAATAGTTTTCCTTAGGTTTCATGTTGGTCGGAAAACCAACGATATTACAAAATATATCTCACAGAGCTGACCGGTCACAGTACCGATCGCAGCACTGTGGGGAACCTGCGACCGGTATGGTCAGCCGGTCTCCATAGACCAGCCCCCGAAAGGTACCGGTCGTAGTACCGGTCGCACAGGGTGCAACCGGTATAGTCTACCGGTATGTCTCCGGAAAACTATACGTCCGGTTCTCGACTGTCGTCGATCATCCCCTATTGATCCTAGGGTTTCTTCTATCCATTCTAGGTCTGAGCACTGAGATAGAGTTGTTTCCAGCTCCATTCAAGTCCTAGCTTTGACGGTCTCCTTCCTAGAACTCGAATCTAGGGTTTATCGACTAGATTAGGGTTTGTCGGAAAAATAGGGTTTATCGACAAAATAGGGTTTTAGATCAATACATGCTTTGCATGGTATTGATCAAAACAACCTAACCATACTAGAGTCATAATGTAAAAGAATGTTTAAGCACTCACCGTCGACTGGCAGTAAGGTGTTCTTCGTCGAATAGCAATATCGGCTCTTCCTAGTTTCTCCTCCTTCTTCAGCCTCTTTCTCCTTTCTAGGTTTTGTGAGGATCAATGGAAAGGATTCTAGGAGGTTTAGAGGTGTTTATATAGGCTAGGTTTAGGTTTAGGAAGCCTTATAGGATTAGGAAAGTCCTAGGGTTTGGAATTTGGAAAGTAGGACCCGGAGAGATTTGGTTCTAGATCTCGGTAGTCTGCTGACTATACCGGTCGATCGGTACCAATGCTAAGACCGGTACCATCGACCGGTATGACTAAATTCATACCTACTTTGGTCCGTTTGGTCTGATTTCATACCTGGTTGTCATCCGCTCGTCCCGTCTGGCCCGGTGATGATTGGAAGACCAGTTACAACATGAAATCAAGGTTTAGATCGGGTTCATGGAGTGCGGGTCTTACAATACACGAGTGTGTGAAGCCGCCTAATGGATCAATCACCATTGCCGTCCCACATGCACCCATCATGGAATAGAGATAGAGCTAAAGTGCCCGGATCAAACACCGCATAACACTTCCCCTGATGCCCTACCCATACCAACACGTAAGCCCCAATTGGCGAGGGCTTGCAAACTAGGCTCGCAACTAACCAATCCTAATGCCAAACAATATATCCAAGGCCTCACCCCAGCATCCCTCAATACATCCTTAAAGATAGAGCTCAGGCCCCCCGAAAAAATTAAAAACTACACGGTCCAAGACCACCTCCCCTGATGTCCTACGACGTAATAGTTCTGCTAAGGTAATGGCGATACGAGGATGTTAGTGGGAAAGACTTCAATAGAGATAGAGCTAGATCTGGTGACCAGGATGAACCACAGTGTCATGTCCTCCCCCTAATGCTCCACTCGCATCAAGCACATTAACCACACCCATACATTTACATGCCTATTCCTAACATCATCATCATCCTCATATTATCAATAAACAGAATTAAATATGCATGAGCAGTAATAGCAGGAATATTGGATGACATGTGAAATACACATTACAAGCATACAAGCATAGAATCAATCATGGCATTGGACTCAATAATTAAAACAACTTGTTATTAGCCAATTAGTTTAGGTCTTGTTCCCTCACCTTTGGTCGATGGTTGTTCCTCTTCAAGCTTTGTAAATCACTTTTAGACCACTTAAAAACCTAACAAATTTATAGATTTTAAATTAGAGTTTATTTCCAGCAATTCAAACTTCCAGAAACTGAGTGGTCGTAGGTGTGGCTGCACCTGTTGTCTCAATTTCTGCGACCACAGGGTGTGTGGTTGCAAGGTCTGGTCGCATATCATGCTACCATACATGCGACCACACCCTCCTTGAATTTTCCCTGAGGGCGTGTGGTCGCTATGTATGGTCGCATATCATGCGACCATACATGCGACCACACCCTCCCTGAAACTTTCCCGAGGGTGTGTGGTCGCTATGTGTGGTTGCATACCATGCGACCACACCCTCCCTGAAACTTTCCCGAGGGTGTATGGTCGGTTTTGTGTGTCTCATGTGGTCGCATATCATACTACCACATAAGTGATGGTCGACTTTTCCACTCCCAACTCAATTTCTTCATATTTTGATTCCTTGGCTCATCATCATGATCCTTCCTACGATTGTTCTATGGTTTAAAATTCATATTTTACACAATCCATCATCCTAATAGATTCCCTCCATGGATCTCTTAGAATTTGTCCATGGTTTGATGATTGAGGTCTCACTTTGAATCACTATCTCCTCCATGATCTATTCTAGGTGTTCAACTGATGTGGGGGATGGTTTCATACCTTATACTTGTTGAAGATTCAGAGTTCTCTCTGAATTTCCTTCTCTTAGTCTTCCTCTTCAATTCTCCTTCTCTTCCTCCTCTTTTCTTTCTCTCTCTTTCAGTTTGAGTTTTAAAATGATGAAAGAGGCGAAGGGATGTCCTATATATAGAGAAAAACCCTCCATATAGAGTCCTACTTGGATTAGGAAAGAACCCCCTTCGGATTAGGAAGGTTTCCTAATCACAGAGTCTGTTTGACTTCGTGTGGTCGCACGTGGGGTCACAAAACCCGTCGACCATACAGCCAAAAACTTACGACCACACATTCCAGGTTCATGTGGTCGCATTCTTCTGAGGTGTGGTCGACCACACCGGTTTAGGTATGCGACCACGCACTCCTAATTATAAGTTTTTGGGTTCAATTTCATACCTAACCTTGTGGTTTCTTCACGCACTTGGTCTATTTGAGCCGATTATGATGGGAAGACCGGTCACAACACGAGAATGTATGGTTAGACCGGGTTCATGGCGTGCGGGTCTTACAACTCCACCACCCTTAAAAGAAATTTCATCCTCAAAATTTAGATGTACTTTGGAGTCAATAGGTGCGAATACTGTTTTCGCATTGCATCTTCTTCTTCCCATGCAATCTTCTTCCCATCTTGGCTTCGCCAAGTTACCTTCATATAATAATTATCCCAGCTTGGGGATGTTGTACCTTTTAACAAGTAAACTAGGCTGGTACCACTTCAATAGTTAAATCTTCTATCCAATCCAGTGGATCCGTGGTTAATACCTTTGATATGGATCTCCAACGTACTTCTTCAATAGAGACACGAGAAATACATCATGCACACTAGGCATGGACAGCGGTAATGCTAGTTGATATGCAACTTTTCTACGACTCTCTAAAATTTTTATGAGGTCCAAAACATATATAGGATACAACTTTCCCTTCTTGTTGAATCGTTTTAAACCATACATAAGTGATATCTTCAAGAACACTTTGTCACTTATGGTGAACTCGAGGTCTTGGTGTCTCTTCTAACAAACTTAGAGCTATCTTGGCCCTTTTCTTTGATCTTGTCTACTACTCGATAGGTTTCTTCAACAGACTCAGGTCTTACAATTCCTTATTCCCTGACTTCGTTCCAAAACAAAGGAATTCGACATTTTTACCGTACCATGCTTCATAGGAGACATCTACATGGTAGCTTGATAGCAAATTCAATCCGTGGTAACTTTTCAACTCAAGCTCCTTGTAATCAATACAAGATCGGGGCATATCACTTAGGATCAGTATAATCCACTCCAACTGTCCGTCGGTTTAAGGTAAAATGCGGTACTAAATTTCAACTTCGTTCCCATTGTTTTCTATAGATCCTCCCAAAACTTTGAGATAAAGCATGAGCCTCTGACCGACACTATGCTCTCAGGCATACCGTTCAATCTAGCAATATTATCCACATATAGCTTAGTTAGTCGCTCTAAAGCACACCGAGGTCGTATAGCAATGGAATGAGCTTTCTTCATAAGGCGATCAACAATCACCCAAAATGCGTCAACCGATCTGGGAGTCAGTGGCAAATCTGTGACATAATTCATTGTAATGCAGTTTCACTTTCAGACTGGCTCCGATAGTGGTTGTAATAAGCCATGTTGGTCTTTGTCTTTCAGCCTTTACTTGCTGAGAATTTAAACACTAGAACACGTACTAAGCCACATCTGTTATCATTCCTGTTTACCAGTACAATCTCTTCAGGTCATGATACATATTGATACTCCAGGATATCCTGAATATAGAGTACAATGGGCTCTTATCATTATCCTCTTCATGATATCAGAGTCTTTACCTTCAGGTATTCAGAATCAACCTTTGTATATGAGTACCGTCTCTGCATCCAAAGTAAGTCAGAGTTAGGTTTTTCATCTCTCTAAATCTTCTTGCACCGTTCTTATATACAGATCTAACAAAATTGCCACTTTTACTTCATCCATCAAATCAGAGATGATTTTTAATGCCACAAGCGCAGCCAAAGAACTATTGCTCCATAAGTTCTCACTCAATTGGATCATCACGAGTTTCTATTATGTTACTCTTCTTCCAAATCTGAATCTGTTGCTATGAAACATAAGGCAGCTATTGTACTAGGTCCTCCTTTTGGCTTCATTATTCCTTGTTTCTCAAAACCTCAGCTATCATATTAGCCTTACATCGATGACATTGAATATCACGGTCTTAATCCTTTGGGAGCTCCAACCATCTCCCTAGCTTCCTGTTCAACTCTTTTTAGGTGAAGAGATAAGTAAGACTCTTATAATCCAATTTGATCTGAAATTCTTCTCTGTATAGATAACATCTCCAAGTCTTATTGCATGAATCACAGTTGCTAACTCCAAATCATGAGTTGGGTGATTCTTTTTATGCTCTTTTAGTTATCTTGAGACATTTGCAATCGCTTGTTTACCTTACATCAACCCGCATCCTAAACCCAATCCGAAAGTATCAGTGTGTAGGGTAAAAGGTTCCCCTGGTACCAGTATGGTCAAGATGGGAGCCGATATCAGCCTTACTTTAGAATCTGAAAACATTCTTCACACTTGCCAGTCCAATCAAACTCCTCTCCCTTCCTAGTTAGTTTGGTAAGAGGTTTTACGATCTTAGAGTGGTCCTCTACAAATCATCTGTAATAACCAACTAACCCAAGAAACTTCTAATCTTCGTAATATTCTTTAGGTGTTTCTCACCATATGATTACTTCTATCTTAATAGGGTTCACTTTAATCCCTTTTTATAATATTACGTGACCTAAGAAAATCACCTCGTTCAACCAAAACTCATACTTCTTGAATAAAGCTTCTCCCTTTTCTGCAGTTGTAAGGCTTCTCTAAGATCCGTTGTATGAGTTGCTTCATTCTTGGAATAAACCAAAATATCATATATGAAAATTATGACCGACGTATCCAACATGTCATGAAACACCCAGTTCATCAGCTCCATAAAAGATGTAAGGGCATTGTGTAAGACCCGTGTCAATCTAACCCGGTCTTACCACCTTGAACCAGGTTTACCCATCATGGTCGAGTCAAGTGGACCAAGGGCGTGAAGGAGATCGAGATCCCAAGTATCAAATCGACCCAAAAACACTTAAAAAGAGGGAAGGGTCGCACACCCAGCTAAGCAGGGTCGGACCTCCCAAAACAGAAAGTCAGACCCTCAGTTTTGAAGGGAGGGTCGGACAGCTTAAGACCCTAGGGTCGACGGGATCATCGACCCTCCCATCGACCCTCGGTTTCTGTCGAATATAGAAATTAGGAAATTTCTATATTTTTCGATTGGGATTCTTTCCAAATCTCAGAGGGACTTATTTAGGATGTTCCTACTCTATTTAAAGGACGTCCCTAAGCCACTTTCACTCCTTTCACAACCCTAATCGAATTGAGAGAAAGAGAGGAGAAGGAAAAGAGGAAAAAGAAAGGGAAGGAAGAGAACTTAGCACAAAGGAGAAGAATTTCAGAGGAAAAGTTATCTTCTCAGGTATGGATACTAATTCCATGAGTTTCTACAGACCTTAGGATAGTTATTGGAGAGAGAGTGATCTCGGAGAAACCCAAACCATCCATCCATGGTTAGGTTTTCATGGAAAACCCTAAGAGAATGCATGAAAGCCATCTAGGAGGATGATTCATGGTTTCAGACCATGGAATGAATGTTTAATGGAATGTAGAAGCAAACCATAGGACCCCAAACATGAAGAATGGATTAAAAAGTGGAAATTGGACCGAGTGCACCGAGGGGTCGCACCCAGGGTCGATGACCATCCGACCCTAGGTGTTTCTGACCATTGACCCTCAGCATTCGGGAAGTCCAGAAAGAGGGGAGGGTCGATAGACCCATCGACCCTAGCATCGACCCTAGCATCGACCCTCAGTTGACAGAATGGTTTTTAAATTCAGAATTAATTCTAATTAAATTCTATCGATTTTGTTAGGTCTTCTAGCAATATAATAACATTGTAAAGGTGATTTTAAAGCTTGGAAAAGTATCTTATAGCAAGCTAAGGTGAGGAACCTTAACCCCAAACTAAATTGGTTACTATTTCTTGAGTCCTATGCCATGCTTGATTCTGTGCGAATATGTTTGTAATGCGCATACAGCAAGCCATCTAATATTTCTATTACTTGTTCATGCATATTTACTTTATCGTTTATAACATGATGATGATGATGATGATAGGAATAGGCATGTGCTTGTATGTGTATAGTTGTTATGCTTGATGCGAGCGAGTATCAGGGGAGGTGTGATGAGAACGTCAATAAACGTTAATCTTTGGCGGGTCTCAGCACTTTAGCTCTATCTCTAACTCAAGTCTTATGCATTGGCATCGTCATATCGCCATTACTTTAGCGGGAACTATTATGTCATAGGGTATCGGGAGGTGGTCTCGGTCCTTGTAGTCTCTCGACTCTACCGGGAGGCCTTAGCTCTATCTCTATGGACATTCGAGGGATGCTTTGGGGTGAGGCCTTGGATACACTTGTTTGGCATTAGGATTGGCTAGTTGCGAGCCCAGTTTGCAGCCCTCGCCAACAGGGGCTTACGTGTCGGTATGGCACTATATAGCAATAAACGTAACCTTTGTTATATAATGTTCATGGTTGGGTGCATGTGAGTTGACGATAAACGTGATCTTTGGATAACGTCACACACTCGTGTATAGAGGCGGAGTCAATAAACGCGACCTTTGGCTACCTCAACCTTTCTATTGCATACTGCAAACTTTAAACCGGACCAAAGATATAAATAGACTTTTTGCATGCATATGTATTGTTGCATTGTTTTGGCTACTCACTGAGCCGTGATGTGTGCTCATCCCTCGACGTCGAATATTTTTAGTTGATGATGTAGGTTATACCGTTGAAGACTACATGCACGCGTCTGCGTACGGAAACGTGGCAGCTATGGAAGCTGGAGCTGAAGATGATACACACGACTCCTCTTGCGAGTGCAACTCGTGTGTATTTGATTAGATATTTTATAGGTTTTTTTTATGGCATTTAATAAAGACTTGTATTTGATATTTAAATATTTATGTCTCAGTTGGAAACAGAATAATTTGCTATTAAATTATTGATATCATTTTAGTTCTCAGTTCATTTATTTATAAGATTTTCATTATTGTGTATTTACTTTGATTATGATTGTGGATGCGTGTAAGTTTGGATAACGCGGGGATAGCCTATTTGAGATCCTGGTTGAACCGTTGGTTATTTAGCGATTCATCACACCATTCTGAATAGTGCAGAATTGGGGGGTGACACATTGGTTAATCCAAACGACATAATCGAGAACTCATAATGCCCAATCCAGGTTCTAAAAGTTGTCTTCGAGATATCACTGTCTAAATTCTTCATTTGATGATACTCCATCCAAGGTCAATCTTAGGGAATACCTTTGAACTTCATAACTGATCGAACAAGTCCTCAATCTGTAACAATGGACATCAATTCTTTATGGTGAGCTTGTTCAATTTCTAGTAGTATATACATAGCCAGACACTACCATCATTCACCATGAATAGCATTGGCGCTCCCCGTGATGAAATGCTTGGTTGATTAGAACATTTGTCTAATAACTCTTGTAGTTGAGTCTTCAATTCATTCAACTCTGTATGAGCTGTTCTATATGGTGCCTTAGACACAAGTACCAACCTTGGTAATAAGTCGATGACCATCTTGGTCGCACGATCAAGTGGCATCCCGGGTAAGTCTCCTAGAAACACGTCAAGAAATTTACGCATCCCATCAATATCTTTCCTCTGTGGTGCTTCTTTAGTAACTTCTACCACATATACCATATATCCAACTCCTTCCTTTTCAAGGCATCTCTTCACCTTAAGTGCAAAGAGGATAAGCTTTCACTTCTTAGGCAACATGTTTCCAATAAAACAAAATTATGTGCCGTTTTTATTCTTGAATGATAACCTCTTCTATGTACAGAACAGCTTTGTAGAGTGTTGAGGCAACCAGTCTATCCCCAAGACGATGTCAAATTCTGTCATCTCAAGTTGAATTAGGTTACATCCAACTTCTGTCCACCCATACAATTCGGACATTGCTCATAACACTCATCTAATGCAACATTTAGTCCAAAAGGGCTTGAACTAGCAAAATATGGTTAAAAGGTCTTAAGAGCTTGTCTAGTTCCTTCATCTCTTAGTTTTTCAAAGACTATCACTAATAATATCATATATTGAAAAACTCATTAGCTTATATTTCTTTTATCCTTGTTGTTCTACCCTGATCTCTCTTTCATATACCTTGAAAAATATCTTATGATTGTTACTTCATATCCTAAGTCTACCTCTAAGCATTAGGGTATATGCTTATAAATTCATTAATTCAGTCAAACTCTTTTGGTCTTTTCTTAATCATCTCACTCAACATTGAGCATAACTCAGTATTATTTGTACTAATCCGAATACTATCAATGCCATGATTTTTGACTTTATCCTTGTATCCACTCTTAGATTTGCCTTTAGAAATCTTCTGCCTTGTTAAAATTCATACCGATATAGCCATCTTTAACTCTACTTGAGTGCTATCTATTTCTTTACTGTCTACTCGTGATAGTTCTCACTTTTTGCTCATACACTCTTTTATAGACATGACT
Organism: Protea cynaroides; assembly: GCA_028583415.1. Lineage (NCBI taxonomy): Eukaryota > Viridiplantae > Streptophyta > Magnoliopsida > Proteales > Proteaceae > Protea > Protea cynaroides. The sequence goes on from JAMYWD010000022.1 coordinate 35,549, forward strand.
CATATCCATCCATTCAGCAATCTCGAAACAGATCCTCCATTACTTCATCTGAGGTTCCTTGGCTATAGAATCTAATCTGAATTTAATCATCTTCCTTCCCATAATTCCTTATTAACTAAATATCTTTTTAATGGATGTCGAGAAATGTAAGAATCAGAATGTTTATCCAAAAGTAATTCATTTCCTTCTTTCAATTTAGTATAATGACGAACACTTGCTTTATCTAGTGAACTTAGGTTTAAAGGATCAGGAGTAAATCTATGGTAATCCAACCGGCATCAAAAGGTCATTAAGTTGTACGGTGGTCCAAATATATGGAAATAGAGATTTTACAGTTTTTAACCTCATGGTTACAGGTTCTATCGAGTATATAATGCCAATTTGTCAAGGCACTATAGGAATAAATCTGGAGAAAGTTTTGGTACAACAATAATTCAGGTATAAAATCGAAAGATGTACATTCAGAATGATTAAACCTTTAACTGATCATTCAGTTTACATCTGTATTCATGTTTTCGATCATGAGGGTAGCTTAGATTAGTATAATCAAGACTAATTCTAGGGAAATAATATCTATAAGTCCAATTGACAATTTGAATCGAGAAGGTATCTTATCCAGGCACGAGAATTTAAAATCAGGTATGTGCATCCTTTATAATCATAAGGGTAAGTCAATGATGCACCGCATCCTATATAAACTTGTCTAGTTATATGGCCATAATAAATTCGATTCCTTACTGAAAACATCTGAGGCTTCATCTTCAGGAAAACATTCCTCAATCCTTTTCAGATCATTTTGTCATGGGGCAGCTATCCCATACATCAATGGCTGTTAAGGGTAACCACCTTGATACACTGCTTGTTGTGCACCAAGCTTCTGCACTGAGGGGTGCATCACTAGGACCTGCTGTATAGTAGGCACTATGTTATGGGTAACATGTGCTGAAGGTACAGTGTTGATACCAATTGGTATTGTACATGGTCTGACCTGTAGGTATTGGTGTAGCATTGGCAACTTGGGTAGTGATTCACACAGCAACTTGCATAGTCGGTCTCATCTGTTGTTGCTCTTGTATTTTGTCGGGCCAAGTTTATTACAACCGTGGCCAAGGTACTTGGTAGTCCAGGTAGATTGGCTGGAGTGGCCTGGTTGTTCATTGTTTTTATTTGCTACAGTCTGATTATCATCATTTGGTATCTACTCAGATGAGTTCTCATTACTTGTTATCGACGCAGATAGTGGTGGGGTTGACAACCACTTCTTAATGCTCAGCGGGCGATGGATCAGCTTGTGGTGGATCTCACTCTGAGTGTCCATGTTACCCAAGAGTATAGATTTATCTTCTTTATAGTTACTCTCATTTTTGGTGTGTGGCCATTGTTCTCCTATCTCTGTTGAATTTAGCCCGAGATCTTTCCTCTACAGGGATTTAGGCGTTACTAGCCATTTTTCTTCTTTCACTGTCATACATCGGATTTCACATCTTGTGAGTACCAACTCGGTATTTCCAATTTTCTGTTTTATAGATGCTCCATTCTTACTACTGTACTATATCCTTTGTATACTTAGACAACTGCCCGACTTATAGATCGTACCCTATATTATTTGTTTATCGGGATACATTTAAATATTCTTTTTCTGTCTGTGTATACATATGGTTCCACCTTTTATATGTACATTATTGCCTTGTTTAAGTTCTATCTCAACCAACACAGGTGCTTATGGTGTGTTTGTATTAAAGCTTTTAATTTATCCTAACTCAGTTCATGGACTCTAGTGGAAGTATTCAAGTTTGATGGGCAAGGCCTGAGAGCTCTGATACCAAGTTGTCACATCCCAATTCTAAACCAACCAGAATGGTGTGATGAACCGTCAATAAACCAATGGTTCAACAGGATCTCGTATAGGCTATGCCAACCATGTTAAACCAAAACACATTCTACATTAATCAGAGATAATAAAGTAAATAGCGAAAGTCTTATTAATAATGAACTGAGGTCTAATCATGATAAATAATTAATATTCCAGTTATCTCCAAGTAACCAAAACATAATTTAATACATATTACAAATATCCAGATACAAAAGTTAAACACTAAGCGCATCCATAGTTGAAATGCTCGCTTAACGAATCATAATAGTCCTCCACAGCTTGCTCATCCATAGCCGCCACCTGTTCATATATTGGCGTGTCGACATCAATCGTAATACCTGCAACATCAGAAACTAAAAAGAATTATGCATGCGAGGGTCAGCTCTCCAACTTGAGCTCAGTGAGAAAACAAAACAATGCAACAAACATATGCATGTATTCAATCCATATCTTTGGTCTGGTTTATAAGTTTGCAATGTGTTATAGAAAGGATTGGTGGCCGCCGCACCTCTATACACGAGTGTGTGAAGCCTTACCAATGGATCCAACACCATTGTCATCCCACATGCATCCTTCATGGAATAGAGATAGAGTTAAAGTGCCCAGATCAAACACCGCATAACACTTCCCCTGATGCCCTATCCATACCAACACGTAAGCCCCTATTGCGAGGGCTTGCAAACAGGGCTCGCAACTAACCAATCCTAATGCCAAACAGTGTATCCAAGGCCTCACCCCAGCATCCCTCAATATGTCCATAGAGATAGAGCTAAGGCCCCCCGGCAGAGTCAGAGACTACACGATCCGAGACCACCTCGCCTGATGCCCTACGACGTAATAGTTCTGCTAAGGTAATGGTGATACGACGATGTTACTAGGTAATACTTGAGTAGAGATAGAGCTAGAGTCTGATGACTAGGATGAACCACAGTGTCACGTCCTCCCCCTGATGCTCCACTCACATCAAGCACACTAACCACACACATACATTCACATGCCTATTCCTAACATCATCATCCTCATCATGTTACAAATAAATAGAATTAAATATGCATGAGCAGTAAAAGAAGGAATATTAGATGACATGTGATATGCACATTACAAGCATACAAGCATAGAATCATTTATGGCATTGGACTCAAGTTGTAAAAATAGTTTATTATTAGCCAATTGGTTTAGGTCTTGTTCCCTCACCTTTGGTCGATGGTTGTTCCTCGTCCAGGCTTTGTAAATCACTTTTAGACCACTTGAAAACCTATCAAATTTATAGATTTTAAATTAGAATTTATTTTCATTAATTCAGACTTTTAGAAGCTGAGTGGTCGCAGGTGCGGCTGCACCTGTTGTCTCAGTTTCTGCGACCACAGGGTGTGTGGTCGCAAGGTGTAGTCGCATATCATGCAACCATAATTAACAGCCTACATGTGGTGTGCACACCACCCTACTTGGAGGTAATTCCATCTTAATCACACTCGCGGGGGCAAATCAGACCTTAACTGCCTTATCAAGAGTATACCTTGACCTAAGTATTTTTGACAAGCAGTTTACGAAGATGTAGGTGGACCCCACCTCTCCCTCATGTACATAGGCTCAGTTATTCATGGTTCAAGGATCTTGACAACACGTTACACTCTTCATTACCTTATATATATATATATATATATATATATATATATATATATATATATATATATATATATATATATATATATATATATATATATATATATATATATATATATAAGTGTACCCCCAGACTCGAATTCGATCACTCTTGTTCTTACTTTTATTGTCATTTATTGATTAAATCCCACATCGAGATCCCACCTTGGAAGAAGAAAGTGAATTCCAGCATCAAGAATTCTCAAAGATGAAATATCATAAGTATGGCATTCTCCAGGATTCATTTACTCTGCTCCTCGGATAGTTCAGAGTTACCTGTAACCAAAGAAGACAAAACTTTATAAAAATGTATTCCACAACACACAAGCTTAAATCTTGCACAAAAAGCACGGAATTGATATTCTCTTATACACACTACTTAGAGAGTGAAAGGGGCACCTACACATAAAGAGATAGAGGGGGGAGAGAGAGAGAGAGAGAGAGAGAGAGAGAGGAGGGTACAAAGAAATACCTCTGAAGGCTTGTCACCCCCTTAAAGGGAAAGTGTATCCTTACACACCTCTTTGAATAGGTACACCCATCTGGAATGAATAGAGGAGATGTAGTTATCTAAAGATGATTCCGGCTTAGAACCCCACCCATGTATTTACATGTTTGTATATGGATACATGTCTCTTGTAGAAATACCTATCCACATACAAACACATCTCTTAACTATCCATGCCTCTTAAAGAGACATATATACAAGGACACATACGTACAAATACGCCCTATTCGTTGGTATCATGCTTACAATATTGGTTTAGAAATAGGTCAGGCAAGCAAAAGAGGAGGGGTAAGGGATGCCATGAATGATCTACACGGCTTTGCATGTTCCAATTGTTTAAAACTTGACTGCCTTGTTGATTGTTCACTTTTAGGCATAAAATAACATTCATCCATGCGAGGGTACCTTTACAGGGAGAGGATCCAGGTTCCATTCGAATATACGATACTCTTGAGGAATCATTTTTGCACTACAATGCCCATTGTGAGGTCAGGAGATGGAATTAGCAGGTAATGGTGTCAAATGGTTTATTACCAGTGAAATGGTGTGGTGTGGTGCATAAGAGGAATAAATCAAAATCAAACCGACAACTAATTAATCATTTTTTCATTGAACGATTTTGCTTGCAGTTCATAGACGGTTTAACCAGAATGGTGTGATGAACCATCAATAAACCAATGGTTCAACCAGGATCTCATATAGGCTATGCCAACCATGTTAAACCAAAACACATTCCACATTAATCAGAGATAATAAAGTAAATAACGAAAGTCTTATTAATAATGAACTGAGGTCTAATCATGATAAATAATTAATATTCTAGTTATCTCCAAGTAACCAAAACATAATTTAATACATATTACAAATATCCAAATACAAAAGTTAAACACTAAGCACATCCATAGTTGAAACGCTCGCTTAACGAATCATAATAGTCCTCCACAGCTCGCTCATCCATAGACGCCACCTGTTCATATATTGGCGTGTTGACATAATCTTCAATCGTAATACCTGCAACATCAGAAACTAAAAAGAATTACAAGTGCGAGGGTCAGCTCTCCAACTTGAGCTCAGTGAGTAAACAAAATAATGCAACAAACATATGCATGCATTCAATCCATATCTTTGGTCTGATTTAGAGGTTTGCAATGTGCTATAGAAAGGATTGGTGGCCGTCGCACCTCTATACACGAGTGTGTGAAGCCGCCCAATGGATCAAACACCATTGCCATCCCACATGCACCCATCATGAATAGAGATAGAGCTAAACCGCCTGGATCAAACACTGCATAACACTTCCCCTGATGCCCTACCCATACCAACATGTAAGCCCCTATTGGCGAGGTCTTACAAACTGGGCTCACAACTAACCAATCCTAATGCCAAACAGTATATCCAAGGCCTCACCCCAGCATCCCTCAATACGTCCATAGAGATAGAGCTAAGGCCCCCCGACAGAGTCAGAGACTACACGGTTTGAGACCACCACCCCTGATGCCCTACGACGTAATAGTTCTGCTAAGGTAATGGCAATATAACGATGTTAATGGGCAAGACTTGAGTAGAGATAGATCTAGAGTCTGGTGACCAGGATGAACTACAGTGTCACGTCCTCCCCTTGATGCTTCACTCGCATCAAGCACACTAACCATACACATACATTCACATGCCTATTCCAAACATCATCATCCTCATCATGTTATAAATAAACAGAATTAAATATGCATGAGTAGTAAAAGCAGGAATATTGGATGACATGTGATATGCACATTATAAGCATACAAGCATAGAATCATTCATGGCATTGGACTCAAGTAGTAAAAATAGTTTATTATTAGTCAATTAGTTTAGTTGTAAGACCCGTATCGTACTAATCGGTCTTACCACCTTGTATCAGGTCTTCCTATCATGGTCGGGCCAAGTGTACCAAGTGCATGAAGAAACCACATGACCAGGTATGAATTTGAACCCAAAAACAGTCAATTAAGAGTATGTGGTCACATACCTAAACAGGTGTGGTCGACCACACCTTAGACCAAAGCGACCATAGAAATCTGGGTTGTGTGGTCGCAACTTTTGGACTGTGTGGTTGACGGGTTTTGCGACCACACCTGCGACCACATGAACCCAGTCAAACTCTGTAATTAGGAAACCTTCCTAATCTGAAGGGGGGTTCTTTCCTAATCTAAGTAGGGTTTATATGGAGGGTTTTCCTCTATATATAGGACGTCCCTTAGCCTCTTTCATCCTTTTAGAACTCAAACTGAAAGAGAGAGAAAGAGAAGAGGAGGAAGAGAAGGAGAATTGAAGAGGAAGACTAAGAGGAGGAAATTCAGAGAGAACTCTGAATCTTCAACAAGTTTAAGGTATGAAAACATTCCCCATATCAATTGAATGCCTAGAATAGATCATGAAGGAGATAGGGATTCAAAGTGAGACCCAATCATCAATCCATGGATAAATTCTAAGAGATCCATGGAAGGAATCTATTAGGATGATGGCTTGTATAAAAATACTAATTTTAAGCCATAGAACAATCATAGGAAGGATCATGATGGAAAGCCAAGGAATTAAAACATTAAGGAATTGAGTTGGGAGTGAAAAGTCGATCATCACATGTGTGGTCGCATGTGTGGTCGCATGATATGCGACCACACGAGGCACACATATCTGACCACCCACCCTCGGGAAGTTCCAGGGAGGGTGTGGTCGCATGTGTGGTCGTGTGGTATGCGACCACACCTTGCGACCACACACCCTGTGGTCGTAGAAACTGAGACCACAGGTGCTGTCACACCTACGACCACTCAGTTTCTATTAGTCTAAATTGCTGGAAATAAATTCTAATTTAAAATCTATAAATTTGTTAAGTTTCCAAGTGGTCTAAAAGTGATTGACAAAGCTTGAACGAGGAACTACCATCGACCAAAGGTGAGGGAACAAGACCTAAATTAATTGGCTAATAATAAACTGTTTTACTTATTGAGTCCAATACCATGAATGATTCTATGCTTGTATGCTTGTAATGTGCATTTCGCATGTTATCCAATATTCCTATTACTACTGCTCATGCATATTTAATTCTATATATTTATAACATGATGATGATGATGATGCTAGGAATAGGCATGTGAATGTATGTGTGTGGTTAGTGTACTTGATGCGAGTGGAGCATCAAGAGGAGGACATGACATTGTGGTTCATCCTGGTCACCAGACTCTAGCTCTATCTCTACTCAAGTCTTGTCCACTGACATCGTCGTATCGCCATTATCTTAGCAGAACCATAACGTTGTAGGGCATTAGGGGAGGTGGTCTCGGACCGTGTAGTGTTTGAATCTGTCGGAGGGCCTTAGCTCTATCTCTATGGATGTATTGAGGAATGTTGGGGTGAGGCCTTGGATACACTGTTTGACATTAGGATTGGTAGTTGCGAACCCAGTTTGCAAGCCCTCACCAATAGGGGCTTACGTGTTGGTATGGGTATGGCATCAGGGGAAGTATTTTGCGGTGTTTGATCCAAGCACTTTTGCTCTATCTCTATTCCATGATGGGTGCATGTGGGACGACAATGGTGTTTGATCCATTGGGAAGCTTCACACACATGTGTATAGAGGTGCGGCGGCCACCAATCCTTTCTATTGCACATTGCAAACTTATAAACCAGACCAAAGATATGAATTGAATGCATGCATATGTTTGTTGCATTGTTTTGTTTGCTCACTGAGCCATGATGTGTGCTCACCCTTTTGATGTCGAATATTTTTAGTTGATGATGCAGGTCCTACTGTGAAAGATTATATGATTGTACTAATGTACGAACATATTGCTACGATGGACATGGAAGCTATGGTGGAGTCGCATGATTCATCGTGCGAGTGCAACTCATGTGTTTTCGATTAGATTTAGTTGTTGGATTATTCGGAACATGTAATTGATTAATTTATTTTATTTTATGTCTTTAGTCATTTGGAGATAATTGGATAATTTATTTATGTTATCACTGTTAGTTACTCAGTTCATTAATATTAAAGACTTTCGTTATTGTTTATTTACTCTGATTATGGTTGTGGATGTATCTGGTTTAATCAAATGGACACGGCCTTTCTGAGATCCTGGTTGAACCGTTGGGTCATAGAAAGTTCATCACACCATTCTGGTTGGTTCAGAATTGGGGTGTGATAACTTGGTATCAGAGGTCTTGGGCTCTGTCTATTAAACCTGTATACTTCCACAAGAGTTCATGAACTGAGTTAGGATAAAATTTAAAAGCTTTAATAAAAATACACCATAAGAACCTGTGTTGTTTGAGACAATAACTAAGATAGAGAATGATGCACATATAAAAAGGAGAAATAAGTTTCATGTATACATTAAATGAGAATAAAAATAACATATATTCGTATCAGAGTACGGTCCATAATCCAGACAGTTACTTTGTAGTATACAGTAAAAAGAAATAAATGCATCATGGAGTTGGGAGTGCTGGGGAAGGAGGTGCCTCACGATCTCGATCATAGTCCTCAGCATATACCCTCGTAAGACAGGCTACCTGAGTCTGGGTTACCTAGAGAATAGCTGCCAAATCCGCCACCGGCTGATCAGTAGCACGCTGGGCCTCCCGAATCTCACGCAGCACTCCCATCACGTCATCTAGTGGTGGGTGCGAAGGACTAGCTGAGTGGAAAGGAACCCAAGAAGGGCCAGATCTAGTGGAATGCTGTGGTAATGGAGGAGGAATGGCGTCTACATCCATATACATCCTATCATCATCCTCCTTAGCATCACCCCTGTGGACCTCTGCTACTGCTACTGCTGCCGCCTCTGCGTCTGGTGTCTCTACCCGAGTATGGGGACGCACCATAGCGTTCCTCTCCTCGTCACTGACCTGCGCATCTTGCATCCCCATCCTGCAGATGGCCTCCCAGTCAAGGTCGGTCGAAAAAGTATCCTCATGAATCCTCTCATCAACTAAGTCGACCTACAGGCGAGTGAGCAGAGTGGTGATCAAACACCCATAGGGTAGGTTGCCCCTTAGACCAGGTGTCGTAGGACGGAGCATAGTCCTGATAATAATGTAAGGAAGGCAGATGGGTTGCCTAGTGCAAATGCAGTACAGGAGGTACTGGGTCAACTGTGAAACCTTCTCATAGTGCCCATTCTGAGGAATCAGGTTATACTGGATGATCTTGCAATACACCCGAGGTTCCAGCCGTAGATTGATTGCCTTCATCTGCCAGTGATCATCCCTAAAAATCTAGCGATCAATCTCTGCACGCATCATCACTAACAGGAACTGAGGTTCCTTGGGTACGCAGTATACTAAGGGGCCATCATTTGATATACCCAGGAGATCAGCCAACTCCTGGTAATTAAAGGAGATCTCCACCCCTTTAACTAAACTGGTGATCCTGAGCTCTCTACCCCTGTCTATGTCCTTTGGGTCACCCTCCACCTATAAGTTACAGTAAAACTGTTTTACCAATGTCGGACAGGTGCAACCCTCATACAAGATCACAGAAGCCAGCCCATATCACCAAAGGCACCCTCCACATTAAATAGGGCTAAGTTGGCTAAGTTTACACAACGATCCCCTTCCACCTTCTTATGCCCATAACGAGCATACTGTGCCTCTGCTTCATTAGACAAGAAGCGACGAGGATCATGAGCTCTGGAGACCTTGGTGCGAGCCATGTTATCTACAAAGACATGGACCAATAAGCAAGATATTATATATAAAGAAAAACTCAAAAAATTTGGCATTATAACGGCGTGATTTAGCCAAAAGCCTCACTTTTCACCCAAACAGTTGGGTAAGAGGACTTACATATGTCCCAAACCATACTGCAAGGCTCATAAAGTTGGAAATTTAAATTAGGTAGGTCGAATTTGAAGAAATTTTGACAAATTGGAAAAAACCCCAAAAATTAGGTCAAAAGTGGGAATTTTCAAGTTTCTCATAAACTAACCAATGAAACTCAAATTTTCTTGAGGGCTTTCATTCATTGGGTGGCCAATAGCAAAAGCCCCAATAAAAATCAAATTTTTACAGTCAGAAAAAGAGTAATTTGAAGAAAATCTTATAAATGGAGAAAAACATAGATTTGAAAGCTTAAAAAGGAGAACTGGTAGATCGACGAAAGAATCACCCAATTTGTGTGGTCGACACTGTAGCGACTCAGTGGAGGCGAGTTGAGTTGAAAACAACAGATAGAATGGAGAATGACTCCAAAAATCGGATTTAAAAACACTGATTTGGGGTCGTATGGTCGTAAAATTCGACCAAAACATGCGACCACATGATCGACCACAGGCTCTCGGTGAGTTTCCAGAGTTTGTGTGGTCGCAACCTGTGGTCGCATATAGTGCGACCACACAATCGACCACAAGCTCTCGGTGAGCTGATAGGGTTTTGTGTGGTCGCATACCCTGTGGTCGCATATACTGCGACCACACCATCGACCACATGGTGGAAAATACTCTATTTTGACTGAATGACTTTGAAAATTAAAATTTTACATTGATTAATTAGATTTTGACATGAGAATGATGTATATTATGATTGCCTCACATGTTCTCTGACTTTTAGACACTACCACCATCGAAAACAGGAAATGACTGGGTGAAGAATAACCAGGCGAGGACGTAACCCAATTCCACCACCACCACCTGTAGAGAAAAATAGCCATGAAAACCCTGAAGGACAGGTGAATCAGAATGTGGTATCGCCAGGAGCCAACGACCAGGCTAACCCTACAAACTTGCCAGCCCCACCTACAGGTTTGGCTACTGTGGTGATAAACCTAGCACAACAACTGCAGCAAATACAAAAAGTGCAAGCCAATATGCAAGCTGCTATGGGAATGGCTTTTCCAGCAGTACATACTACACCTTTACCGGCGAGACAAGCTAGTACCGCACCAGGGGGTAACAACACCGTGCCCCAAGCATCGACTATAAACAATACGGTACCTCAAGCACCTCAAACGCCATTTGTACAAGCTCCAGTACAAAACCCTGAAGTAGTCCAAGGCAATTACCAGTATCAACCACCAATATATGGAGCATATGCTCAGTATCAGTTGGACCATTCTCGACTGATCGAGCATTTTCTGAAGATGAAGCCTAAGGAGTATAATGGCAAGCCAGCGGATCCTTTGTGGCCAGCTCATTGGATCGACAAAATGGAAAGGAACTTCATGATGATGACTGTTAATGAAAAAGAAAAAGTGCTATGTGCCACATTTATGCTGAAGGGCGATGCACACCATTAGTGGAAGTCTACTCGGAGTTACCTATTAACAAAGCACGCCCAATTGACCTGAGCTATCTATAAAGAGGCATTCTTCGAGAAGTATTTTCCCAGAAGTTTCAGAGATGCGAATGAAAGAGAGTTCCTGAGTCTATATTAAGGACAGATGACTATGGATACGTATCAACAGCGTTATGAAGAGCAGTTTTTCTTTGCTCTCTCTAGCATGCAGGAGGAAAATACCAAAACCCGAAGGTTCATCATGGGACTTAAGGGAAGTATCCGTGAGCATGTATTGGGACTGGAAAAAAAGGTTTATAATGAAGCGGTATAGATTGCCTGAGTTGTAAGACCCATATCGAACTAACCGGTCTTACCACATTGTACCAGGTCTACCTATTATGGTCGAGCCAAGTGAAACCAGTGCGTGAAGAAATCACAAGACCAAGTATGAAATATAACTCAAAAACAGTCAAATATGAGTGTGTGGTTGCATGCCTAAAAGGTGTGACCGACCCCACCTCAAAAGAGTCTAATCCATGACTTTTTGGTCATGGGGTCGCACATGTTAAAACGTAGGGTCACAGTATGTCCGACCCTACATGGGACCCTACACCCTAGGGTCTCATGTTTTAAAAATGTAGGGTCTCAGTATGTCCGACCCTAAGTCCGACCCTACGAAAACAGCACGAACCGAAAATTAGAAAACCTTCCTAATTCGAAGGGGGTCTTTCTTAAACTTGTTGGGGGTTATTATGGAGGGTTTTTCTCTATAAATAGGACGTCCCTAAGCCTCTTTCACTCCTTTAGAACCCTAATTGAAAGTGAAAGAAAGAGAAAGAGAAGGAAGAGAAGAAGAGAAGGAACTTGAAGAAGAAGACTAAGGAAGAGGAAGAAGTTCAGAGAAACCTCTGAATTAAGGTATGAACCTAATTCCCTACCTGAACAAGAGAGCCTAGAATAGTTATGAAGAACATAGGATTAGGAGAAACCCAAATCATCCATCCATGGACAAGTTCCAAGAGATTCCATGGAGGAAATTGTTATGGACAATGAATAGTGTATAACTTGGAGTTTTGAGCCATAGAACGATCTTAAAATGGACCATGAAAGTAAGCCAAAGGAACAAAACATGAAAGAATGGAATTTAGAATGAAAGCTCGACTCAAAATACGTGTGGTCGCACGTAGGGTTGAATGATATCGGACCCTACGAGACCACAGGATCGACCACATGCCCTCGGAAAGTCCCAGGGAGGGTGTGGTCGCACGTAGTGTCACACCCCAATTCCGTACACTTCAGAATGGTGTGATGAACCGCTAGCAAACCAACGGTTCAACCAGGACCTCAGACAAGCAGAATCCATTTTATCTAAACCTCATACATCCACATTCATAATCAGAGTAAATACACAATAGCGAAAGTCTTATAGTAAAATGAACTGAGAAATCTACTGCGATATTAATATTTAAATAGCAAATTATTCTGTATCAACTAAGACATAAATAAATATCAAATACAAGTCTTTATTAAATCCAAATAAAGAAAACAAAAAAAAATCTAATCGAATACACATGAGTTGCACTCCCAAGAGGAGTCATGTGTATCCACTTCATCTTCAACTTCCATCGCCGCCACGTGCCCGTACACTAGAGCATTCACATAATCTTCGATGGTAGTACCTGCATCATCAACTAAAAATATTCGACGTCAAGGGGGTGAGCACATCATGGCTCAGTGAGCAAACAAAACAATGCAACAATACATATGCATGCAGTCAATTCATATCTTTGGTCTGGTTTAAAGTTTACAATATGCAATAGAAAGGTTTAGGTAGTCAAAGGTTAATGTTTATTGACCCCGCCTCTATACACAAGTGTGTGACGCCGCCTGAAGGTAATGTTTATCGTCGACTCACAAGCACCCAATTCATGAACATTGTACAATAAAGGTTAACGTTTATTGCTGCACAGTGTCATACCAACACGAGGCCCCCGGGGGGGGGGGGGGAAGCGGGGGGGCAACAACCAAACCAAACCCCAAACAAGGGGATCCCCCCCCGCGGGGGGGGGGGGGGGGGGGGGGCCGCCCCCCCCCCCCCCCCCCGGGGGTAAGGCCTCACCCCAGCATCCCTTATAACGTCCATAGAGATAGACAATATCATGTTATCAACAATAAAGTAAATATGTATGAACAAATAATAGAAATATTGGATGACATGTTGTATTCACATTACAAACATATTCGCATAGGATCAAGCATAGCATTGGACTCAAGAAAAGAGAAAAATAGTTTATTATTAACCAATTAGTTTAGAGTTTTGTTTCCTCACCATAGCTTGCTAATAGATCCTCTTTTAAGCTTTAAGATCACCTTTATATTGTTATTATATTGCTAAAAGACCTAACAAGTCGATAGAATTTAATTAGCAACTAATTTCATCAAACATTCTTTTTATGGGGGGGGGGGGGGGGGGGGGTTGATCGACCACCAGGTGCGACCACCCTTGTCCGGGCTTTTCGAACACTGAGGGCGGCCCGGTAGGAAGTGGGCGGCTGTTCGACCCCCATGCAACCCCGGGGGTCGTTGCGGGGTTTAGGTCGAGGGCACGCCCGGATTTTCTTGGTTCCCCCATTCTTCGTGTTTGGGGTCCTATTGTCACCCCCCCCTCCCCCCCCTTTAAGTTTTACCCACAAAAAAACGACCCCAAAAGGGGGGGAAAAAAAAAAAAAAAAAAAAAAGATCTCAAATAAGGCTATCCCCTTATCTGAACTTACACACATCCGTAATCATAATCGGAGTAAATACACAATAGCGGAAGTCTTATAATAACATGAGCGAGAAACTAAGATGATATCATTAATTTAATAGCAAATTATTCTATTTTCAAACTGAGACATAAAAATTAAGTGCGCAGACGCATTCACATAGTCTTCAACGGTATAACCTGCATCATCAACTAAAAATATTCGACGTCGAGGGGTGAGCACACATCACGGCTCAGTGAGTAGCCAAAACAATGCAACAATACATATGCATGCAAATCAATTTATAGCTTTGGTCCGGTTTAAAGTTTGCGGTATGCAATAGAAAGGTTTAGGTAGCCAAAGGTCGCGTTTATTGACCCGCCTCTATCACGAGTGTGTGGCGTTACCCGAAGATCACATTTATCGTCAACTCGCATGCACCCAACCATGAACATTATATAACAAAGGTTACGTTTATTGCTATATAGTGCCATACCAACACGTAAGCCCCCGTTGGCGAGGGCTGCAAACCGGGCTCGCAACTAACCAATCCTAATGCCAAAAAAGTGTATCCAAGGCCTCACCCAAAGCATCCCTCGGAATGTCCATAGAGATAGAGCTAAGGCCCCCTGGTAGAGTCAGAGACTACAAGGACCGAGACCACCTCCCCCGATACTCTACGACATAATAGTTCTGCTAAAGTAATGGCGATACGACGATGCTAATGCACAAGACTTGAGTTAGAGATAGAGCTAAAGTGCTGAGACCCGCCAAAGGTTAACGTTTATTGACGTTCTCATCACACCTCCCCTGATACTCGCTCGCATCAAGTACACCAACCACACACATACAAGCACATGCCTATTCCTATCATCATCATCATCATCATGTTATAAACAATAAAGTAAATATGCATGAACAAGTAATAGAAATATTGGATGGCATGTTGTATGCACATTACAAACATATTCGCATAGAATCAAGCATGGCATAGGACTCAAAAAAATAGAAAACAGTTTGTTATTAACCAATTTAGTTTGGAGTTCTGGTTCCTCACCTTAGCTTGCTAATAGATACTTTTCCAAGCTTTAGAATCACCTTTATATTGTTATTGTATTGCTAGAAGACCTAACAAAGTCGATAGAATTTAATTAGAATTTATTCGAATTTAAAAACTATCTACGTTAGCGAGGGTCGGAGGTAGGGTCGGGTCGGGATCGACCCCGGGTGCGACCCTCCCTTAACTCGAACTTCCCAAACACCGAGGGTCGATGGTCAGGAACACCTAGGGTCGAATGGTCATCGACCCTCGGTGCGACCCTCGGTGCACTTTGGTCCAGTTCCCTCTTTTAATCCATTCTTCGTGCTTGGAATCCTATGGCTTGCTCCTACATTCCATTCTACATTCATTCCATGGTCTGAAACCATGTATAACCCACCTAGATAGCTTTCATGCACTTTCCTATGGTTTTCCATGAAAGCCTAACCATAGATTGATGGTTTGGGTTTCTCCGAAATCACACTCTCAACATTAACTAGCCTAAGGTCTGTAGAAACTCATGGAATTAGTACCCATACCTGAGAAGAATAATCTTTCTCTGCAACTCTTCTCTTTTGGCTTAATTTCTCTTCCTTCCCTTTCTTCTTCCTCTTTCCTTCTCCTCTCTTTCTCTCAATTCGATTAGGGTTGTGAAAGGAGTGAAAGTGGCTTAGGGACGTCCTTTAAATAGAGTAGGAACATCCTAAAATAAGTCCCTCTGAGATTAGGAAAGAATCCCAATCGAAAATTAGGAAATTTCCTAATTTCTATATTCGACGAGAATCAGGGTCGATGGGAGGGTCGATGATCCCGTCGACCCTAGGGTCTTAAGCCGTCGACCCTCCCTTCAAAATTGAGGGTTCGACTTTCTGTTTTGGGAGGTCCGACCACCTTAGCTGGGTATGCGACCCCTCCCCTATTTTAAGTGTTTTTGGGTCGATTTGATACCTGGGATCTCGATCTCCTTCACGCCCTTGGTCCATTTGACTCGACCATAATGGGTAAACCTGGTTCAAGGTGGTAAGACCGGGTTAGATTGACACGGGTCTTACAACTCCCCCCAACTTATAAAAATTTCATCCTTGAAATTGTACGTACCTTCTGAATCAAATAAATGAGGGTATTGCTTTCGCATAGCATTCTCTTCTTCCCATGTAATTTCTTCCATGTCTCTACTTTTCCATGTGACCTTAACATAGTAGATATCTGCATTGCGTAGGCGTTGAACCTTTCGACTAGTGATTTCTGTTGGTGTTACTTCAAATGTCAAATCATCGGTCAATTCCGGCAAATCTTTGTCAAAACATGCGTTGGATCCTTGACATACTTCTTCAATAAGGAAATGTGAAATACATCATGCACACTTGACATAGATGGTGGTAGTGCTAACTGATAAGCTACTTTTCCACGCTTAGCTAGAATTTCATATGGCCCGACATATCTTGGACTTAGTTTCCCTTTCTGTCCGAACCTCTTCAATCCTCGCATAGGCGATACCTTCAAAAATACTTTATCACCTACAGCGAACTCTAGATCTCTTCGTCGAGTATCGGCATATTGCTTCTGACGGTTCTGAGCTGTTCTCACTCTTTCCTTGATGATGTCGACCACTCGGCAAGTTTCTTCCACAAATTCCGGTCCAACAATACTACGTTCTCCAACTTCATTCCAAAACAAGGGAGTTCGACACTTCCTGCCATACAGTGCTTCATAAGGTGACATCTGTATAGTGGCCTGATAGCTATTGTTATAAGCGAACTCGATCAATGACAACTTTTCATCCCATGATCCTTTGAAATCAATTACACATGCTCGTAGCATATCTTCTAGAATCTGGATTATACGCTCCGACCGTCCATGCGTGCGTGGGTGGAATGCGAGTCCTAAACTTTAGCGTTGTACCCATAGCCTTTTTGCAATCCTTCCCAAAATTTGGAAGTAAATCGTGGATCTCTATCCGGACACAATGCTTTACGGAACACCATGTAATCGAACAATATTATCCACATACGCCGCTAACCTTTCCGGTGTATCCTGAGGTCGTATAGGTATGAAGCGAGCTGTTTTAGTCGGACGGTCCACAATCACCCAAAGCTGCGTCAACTACTCGAGGAGTCAATGGTAGTCCCGTGACGAAGTCCATAGTGATCCGATCCCATTTCCATGCTGGTTCCGGTAATGGCTGCAACGATCCTGCGGGTCTTTGTCGTTCGGCCTTTACTTTCGACAATTTAGGCATTGAGACACGAACTTGGCTACATCCGCTTTCATTCCCCTCCACCAATATAGTTTCTTCGGATCATGATACATTTTTGTACTTCCGGGATGTATCGAATAGATGGTGGTATGGGCTTCTTTCATCGGTCGGTGTCTAATGTCCATACTTTTCGTTTCGGGTACACATATTCTTCCTTTGTATTTCAGTACCTTCCCGTCATCCAAGGTGAACTCAGGGTTAGTCCTACCTTTCTCAATATCTTCTTGTACTGTTCTCAGATAAGGATCTGCTTTGATAGCTGTCTTCACTTCGTCCACTATATCCGGTATAATCTTCAATGCCGCGAACATATTCGAAAACCGATGAATAAACCCTTGGTTGGCTGATTCATCCGTTGTATCTATCACATATTGCTCGTTGCCGTGATTGAATACCATTTCGGTGGTACACATTGCGTCGCGGTCGTGCTAACTTCTCCTTGAGATTTTATCATTGCTTTTCTACGCTTAATGCATCCGCTACTACGTTCGCTTTTCCCGGATGATCTCGGATATCACAATCATAGTCTTTCAATAGTTCCGGCCATCTTCGTTTGTCTCATATTCAACTCCTTCGATTAAATAAATAAGTAAGACTTTTATGGTCCGACTTAATCTGAAATTTCTCTCCGTATAGGTAATGTCTCCATATCTTGACAGCATGTACTACTGCCGCTAGCTCCAGATCATGAGTGGGATAATTTTTCTCATGTACCTTTAACTGTCTTGAAGCATAAGCAATTACTTGCTCTCCTTGCATAAGCACACATCCTAGTCCCAGTCCCGGCGCATCGGTGTATAAAGTAAATATCGTCCGGAACAGGAATAGTCAAAATTGGGGCGGATATCAATCGGTCTTCGGTGTTTGGAAACTCTTCTCACATTTATCGGTCCATACAAACTTTTCACCTTTCTTAGTCAAGCGGTGAGAGGTACGGCAATCCGAGAATAGTCTTCTACGAATCTCCGATAATAACCGGCTAGACCCGGAAAACTTTCTGATTTTCGAAACGCTCTTTGGTGCTTCCCACTTTACAATAGCCTCGATCTTGCTGGGATCCACTTTGATTCCTTCAGCGGATACTACATGGCCTAGGAATGCGACTTCACTTAGCCAAAACTCGCACTTTGAAAATTTGGCATATAGCTTCTCTTTCCTTAAGCGCTGTAGGGCTGCGTTTAGGTTCTTGATATGGGTTTCCTTGTCCTTGGAATATACCAATATGTCTCAATAAATACTATAACCGGCGTATCCAACATATCGTGGAAAACTTCGGTTCATAAGTTCCATGAGCGTTTGCCGGTGCATTAGTTAATCCGAAAGACATAACCAAAAATTCATAATGTCCATATCACGGTCACGAATCGTTGTCTTTGGAATATCACCTTCTTTAATCTTCAGTCGATGATAGCCGATCGAAGATCGATCTTAGAAAATACTCTTGCTCCTTGTAGCGATCGAACAAGTCATCGATCCGGGGTAGTGGATATCGATTCTTGATTGTCGGTTTATTCAACTCCGATAGTCGATGCATAATCGAGCGCTACCATCCTTCTTCTTTACGAACAACACCGGTGCCCCCATGGAGATATCTTGGGTCGAATATAACCCTTGTCCAGTAGTTCTTGTAGTTGCACCTTCGGTTCCTTCGGGTTCCGTAGGAGCCATTCTATAGGGTGCTTTTGATACGGGTGCGGCTCCGGGTACAAGGTCTATCGCAAACTCCGTGGCTCGGTCGGGTGGTAATCCGGGTAGTTCCTCGAGAAATACGTCGGGATAGTCCCGCACGAGCGTCAATATCTTCCATTCGTGGCGCGTCCTTGGTTAGGTCGACCCACGGATACTAGATACCCGATTGCCCCCTTCTCGAAGCACTTCTTAGCCTTTAGTTCCGAAAGTATGAGCTTGCTTCTCCGGGGAAGTTTGGTTCCCGAGAAACTTAATTCACCTCCTTCTTTGTCTTTGAGCGTTAGCTTCTTTTCGGCGCATAATCGATTTGTAGAATGCCGAGCTAACCAGCCCATTCCCAAGATGACATCAAAGTCTGCCATCTCAAGTTGTATCAAGGTTGCAACTAAGGTCTTCTCTCCAATGAGAAGCCGGACATGGTCCATAACCTATCTCTAGTTCCACTTCTAACCCCATCGGTGATCGTACAAGTAATTTGTAGTCTAATGTTTTGATGGGTAATTTCGTCTTCTTTCCAAATGACACGGATATAAATGAATGAGTAGCTCCGGAATCGAAGAGTACTCCGGCGGGTACGCCATTTATAGGTACAATACCCGTGATTTATCTTTACTTAGTCTACATGCTCATTCAATGTAATTATAACTTTAAAAGTTTCGGTCATACCGTGACCACATCGGGTGATGCGGCCGCATCCTCGGACGTAACGGCATATACACGTCCACGATGGAATTGCTTCTTGGGCTTAGGGCACTCCCTTGCCATATGTCCCGGCTGGTTGCGGTTAAAACATCGGGACTTCAGAATTTGGCTTTGGCCGAGGTTGAGCTCTTTGGAGTAGTCTTGGTTGCAGCAGTAAAATTCCGAGGTCGGAAAGGCTTATATGTCTTGTTATTGCCTCCGTTGTAAGAATTTCCGGCTGGCCTTTTGATGCCTACGTTTCGAGTAAAGTAACTCTCCTTACGGCTCGATTCTATCACTTCGAGCAATCCGGACAGCTTCATTATAAATTTTCTTCTCTAAGCCCGAGAACATGTTCCCCGATGCTTCCTCTCGGTCCCGTGGCGAACCTACGGGTTTTGGTATCTTCTTCTTGCATGCTAGCCGGTGCAAAGAAAAACAGCTCTTCGTAGCGCTGTTGATATGAGTCCACAGTCATCTGTCCCTGATATAGGCTCAGGAACTCCTTCTCCATCGAATCTCTGAAGCTCCGTGGAAAATATTTCTCAAAGAAGGCTTCTTTATATATAGCCCAGGTCAGTAGGGCGTGCTTGGTCAATAGATATGTCTTCGTGGATTTCCACCAATGATGTGCGTCGCCCTTGAGCATGAAGGTGGCACATAGTACTTTCTCTTCCTCTGTGATAGTCATCATGAGGAAATTTCTCTCCATCTCGTCTATCCAGTGGGCTGGCCACAACGGATCAGACGGTTTGCCGTTGAATTCTTTGGGTTTCATCTTCAAAAATCTCTCCACTAGTCGGGAGTGGTCCAACCGGTTTTGGGGTTTGCCCCAAACATATGGTGTGGATCTTGGTAATCACCACCGAGCTGCTTACGGAACCTGCTTCGGAATCCGTGCAGCAGGTTGTGGAGGTGTCCGATGAGCTGGGTGGTTACCCACCGGTGCTGCTGGCTTGTCCTGTGTGCATGGGTGCAGCTGAGTGGCTTGAAACATAATTCCCATGGCACCTGCATCCCGAGCCTGCGCGTGTTGCATCTGCTGTAGCTGTTGTGCCAAATTCATCACCACGGTTGTTAGCTCTGGTGGTGGAGGTGGCAAATTTGTAGGGTTTGCCGGTTCTGGATTACCCGGTGCATAGTTATTTTCTTGACTAGTCTCCTCCACGGGTGGTGGTGGTGGGACTGCATTTCGGGTCTGTCGGGTTACTCTACGTCCAGACATGATTCCTTTCGGTGATTGGTGGTGCCTGAAAATTGTCAAAATAGGTGAGAAGTCATTCATATTTCATGTAGGCACGCTAACCGATAATCAATTCCAATTCTAGCTCATTTTATAAAAAAAATACTGTCTTTTCTATGCAGGGTCGATGGTGAGGGTCGATGGTATGTCCGACCCTTGGTATTCGACCACAGGAATAACTTTGTTCTTCCCCCAGAGCCGAGGGTCGTTCGGGTCGATGGGTGTCCGACCCTCGGTTCCGACCCTTGATTTTCTGTCGATTCCGAGAGCCGAGGGTCGATGGGAGGGTCGATTCGAGGTCGATTGTGCTAGTCGGTTGTCCGACCCTCGGACCAAAAATCAGATTTTTAAGATCCGATTTTGGGTCATTTCTCACTATTCCTCCTCCGTTTCGACTCGTCTCTCCTCTACGAGTTGCTACGGTGCTACTCTACCGTTTTTGATCGGTTTGACTCCGGGTTTCGGCGTCCACGTCATCCCTACGGGTATGTCTTCCCATTTTTACCTGTTTTTAGGTTTCCATTTCTAGGTTTTTGCACCTTTAACTTGTATTTTCCAAATTAAACTTTTTCCAACCGTAAAAATTCGATTTTTATTGGGGGCTTTTGTTATTGGTGTCTCGAGGAACGAAAGCCCTCAAAAATTTTTGAGTTTCATCGGTTGGTTATCGAGAAACTTGAAATTTTCTCTTTTTACCCTAATTTGTCGACATTTTTTATTTTTCTTGAATTTCTTCAAATTGGACATCGTCAGTTAAAATTTCCTACTGTATGTGGGTTGTAGGATGTATTTTAACCTACGTAAGTTCTCATGCCCACTTGTATGGTGAGAATTGGGGCTTTATGGTCAACTTACGTCGTTATTAAATCAAGTTTTGGGTTTTTATCCTATTAACTCCTTGTTTTCCTTTTCTTTCTTATTTTGCAGATACCATGGCTCGTACCAAGGTACCCGAGTTCGTGATCCCCCTTCGCTTCCGTTCCAATGAAGCCGAGGCACGGTATCCTGACTATGCCCGTAAGAAGGTTGAGGGTGGTCGTATGGTGAACTTGGCTGAGTTAGCCGTGTTCAACGTAGAGGGAGCCTTTGGTGACATGGGGTGGCTTCCTGTCATTACATACGATGCGTGCACATGCCCGGATTTGGTGCGTCGGTTCTATTGTAATCTCCGGTGGTGGGGAATTACAATGGCGTTGAGCATGGTCGGGAGTTGCGCATCACCGGCTACGTCAAAGGGGTAGATATCTCTTTTTGACTATCGGCAGCCGGCCGACTTGTTGGGCATTCCCTATGATGGCCCCATGGTGTCTTGTGCGCCGGAGAGCCCACGGTTTGTTGAGATGGAGATGAGGGCGAGATCGATAATCGGTTCGCCGTCACGATCGTTGGCGGATGAGAGCTTGTTATTTGCGTCCGGCTCCACGGGTCTTACGTAAGATTATCCGGCATAATCTGATCCCGCGAGTGGGCACTATGAGAGGGTTTCTCGGCTGACCCGGGTTTTTGATCTATAGCATCTGCACCGGACAGCCCGTGCGTCTTCCCTACATCATCATGCGGACCATGATTAGTGCTACATTGTCCGGTCATAGGGGTAATCTACCCTATGGACGCATGATTCCGATTCTTTTGACCCGTCCGGGGGTTGACCTGGTAGATGAGAAGATCCAGGAGAAGACCTTCTCGTCGCCTCTAGATTGGGAGGCAATTTGCAAGATGGGTATGCGGGATGCCCAGGTTAGTGATGAGGAGAGGAACGCGATGGTGCGCCCTCACACTCGTATCGAGATGGCTGATGCCGAGGCTGCTGCTAGAGCTCGCGTGGATCCTGTCGACGATGATGACCGTATGTATATGGATGTCGACTCGATACCACCGCCTTCACCCACACATGCGGCTGGTGTTGGTACTTCTTCTGCGGTGGATCCTGTACCTGAGGCTGGTCCTTCTCATGCGGCTGGTCCTTCACTCCCACCTTCTGACATGATGGAGATGCTTTGCGGGAGATCGGGGAGGCTCAGCGCAGATCTGATCCGAGGATGGAGGAGTTGCTAGGTCGCCCGGCGTATGAGGGTGGATGAGCTGTTATCGGTCCGGCGGGCGGCGATAGGAGAGTAGCCGATCTTGCGGCTAGTCTCCGGACGACCCAGACCCGGGTGGCTTGGTTGACTAGGGTCTATGCTGAGGACTATGACCGAGATCGTGAGGCCCCGCCTCCTCCTTCACCTCCAGCTTCTTGATTGTATTTATTTTCTTGTACTACAGAGTAACTGTCCGGGTTGTGGACTGTACTCTGCTTTAGTTATGTATATACGTTTTGTTTCTCTCACTCATTGTATGTAACTTGTTTTCCCTTTAATAGATGCATTATTCTCTTTTTAAATTTGGTCTCAATCATCACTTGTGCTTACAGTGTGTTTATATTAAAGCTTTTAATTTATCCTATCTCAGTTCACTATTGTCTTGAATGTATGCTAGTTCAGCGGACAAGGCCTGAGATGCTCGGATACCAAGTTGTCACACCCCAATTCCGCACCTGTTCAGAATGGTGTGATGAACCGCTAGCAAACCAACGGTTCAACCAGGATCTCAAATAGGCTATCCCCGCGTTATCTAAACTTACACACATCCGTAATCATAATCAGAGTAAATACACAATAGCGGAAGTCTTATAATAACATGAACTGAGAAACTAAGATGATATCATTAATTTAATAGCAAATTATTCTGTTTTCAACTGAGACATAAATATTTAAATACCAAATACATGTCTTAATAAATCCAATAAAGAAACCTATAAAATATCTAATCAAATACACACGAGTTGCACTCGCAAGAGGAGTCGTGTGTATCCACTTCGCCTTCGGCTTCCATCGCTGCCACGTTCCCGTGCGCGAGACGCATTCACGTAGTCTTCAACGGTATAACCTGCATCATCAACTAAAAATATTCGACGTCGAGGGGTGAGCACACATCACGGCTCAGTGAGTAGCCAAAACAATGCAACAATACATATGCATGCAAATCAATTTATATCTTTGGTCCGGTTTAAAGTTTGCAGTATGCAATAGAAAGGTTTAGGTAGCCAAAGGTCGCGTTTATTGACCCCGCCTCTATACACGAGTGTGTGACGTTACCCGAAGATCACGTTTATCGTCAACTCACATGCACCCAACCATGAACATTATATAACAAAGGTTACGTTTATTGCTATATAGTGCCATACCAACACGTAAGCCCCCTATTGGCGAGGGCTGCAAAACCGGGCTCGCAACTAACCAATCCTAATGCCAAAAAGTGTATCCAAGGCCTCACCCCAGCATCCCTCAGAATGTCCATAGAGATAGAGCTAAGGCCCCCCGGTAGAGTCAGAGACTACAAGGACCGAGACCACCTCCCCTGATACTCTACGACATAATAGTTCTGCTAAAGTAATGGCGATACGACGATGCTAATGCACCAGACTTGAGTTAGAGATAGAGCTAAAGTGCTGAGACCCGCCAAAGGTTAACGTTTATTGACGTTCTCATCACACCTCCCCTGATACTCGCTCGCATCAAGTACACCAACCACACACATACAAGCACATGCCTATTCCTATCATCATCATCATCATCATGTTATAAACAATAAAGTAAATATGCATGAACAAGTAATAGAAATATTGGATGGCATGCTGTATGCACATTACAAACATATTCGCATAGAATCAAGCATGGCATAGGACTCAAAAAAATAGAAAACAGTTTGTTATTAACCAATTTAGTTTGGAGTTCTGGTTCCTCACCTTAGCTTGCTAATAGATACTTTTCCAAGCTTTAGAATCACCTTTATATTGTTATTGTATTGCTAGAAGACCTAACAAAGTCGATAGAATTTAATTAGAATTTATTCGGAATTAAAAACTACTCTGTTAACTGAGGGTCGGAGGTAGGGTCGGAGTCAGGATCGACCCTGGGTGCGACCCTCCCTTAACTCTGAACTTCCCGAACACTGAGGGTCGATGGTCAGGAACACCTAGGGTCGAATGGTCATCGACCCTCGGTGCGACCCTCGGTGCACTTTGGTCCAGTTCCCTCTTTTAATCCATTCTTCGTGCTTGGAATCCTATGGCTTGCTCCTACATTCCATTCTACATTCATTCCATGGTTTGAAACCAAGTATAACCCACCTAGATAGCTTTCATGCACTTTCCTATGATTTTCCATGAAAACCTAACCATAGATTGATGGTTTGGGTTTCTCCGAAATCACACTCTCAACATTAACTAGCCTAAGGTCTGTAGAAACTCATGGAATTAGTACCCATACCTGAGAAGAATAATCTTTCTCTGCAACTCTTCTCTTTTGGCTTAATTTCTCTTCCTTCCCTTCCTTCTTCCTCTTTCCTTCTCCTCTCTTTCTCTCAATTCGATTAGGGTTGTGAAAGGAGTGAAAGTGGCTTAGGGACGTCCTTTAAATAGAGTAGGAACATCATAAATAAGTCCCTCTGAGATTAGGAAAGAATCCCAATCGAAAATTTGAAAATTTCTTAATTTCTATATTCGGCGGATCCGAGGGTCGATGGGAGGGTCGATGATCCCGTCGACCCTAGGGTCTTGAAGCCGGGTCTCGACCCTTCCCTTGTCCATTGAACCGAGGGGGGGGTTTTTTTTTTTTGGGGGGGGGCCCCGCTTGGCGGGGGGGGGGTCCTTCCCTTTTTTTTTTTTTTTTTGGTTGGTTTGGTGGGTGGGGGTGTTCTCCCCCCCCCCCCCCCGCCTGTTTTGTCCGGCCATAATGGGTAAACCTTACTGGTTTAGGTAAGTAAGACCGGGTTAGATTGACACGGGTCTTACACTATGGCTTGCTCCTACAGTCCATTCCGCACATGTTCTATGGCCTAGAATCATGATTCATTCACCTATATGGCTTTCTGACCCTTCCCATGGTTTTCCATGAAAACCTTAGGTGATGGTTTTTCCCCGAGATCATACTCTCTCATCTCTCCATCTTCCCCCTTAAGGTTTTAAATGAAATAGAAACTCATAAAGTTATCCATACCTAAAGAAGAATACTCCTTCTCTACAACCCTTCTCCTTTTCCTTCTCTTCTTTCCCTCTCTTCCCCCTCTCTTTTTTTTTTTTTTTTTTTTTTTATTATATTTTGTTTTAAATAAGGGGAAAAAGAGAGCCTTAAGGGTTAAACCCTATTTATAGAGTAAAAATTCCTAAAATAAGTCTCATTGAGATTAGGAAGGAATCCCATTGAAATTAGGAAAGTTTCCTAATTTTTGTTTTTTACCAGTAGGGGGTCGTGGTCGGGGGACCCCCGGGCCCCCGGGGGCCGGGCGGCCCGGGAAAAGAGGGGGGGGGGGGGGGTCGGGGGGGGGGGGGGGCGGGGGGGGGGGGGGGGGGGCCAACAAAAAAATAAAAGGGGGGTATTTTTGGGTCGGTTTAATACCTGGGATCGTGATCTCCTTCCTGCACTTGGTCCATTTGGCTTATCCATGATGGGTAGACCTGGTTCAAGGTGGTAAGACCGGGTTAGTTTGATACAGGTCTTACAACTCCCCCCTACTTATAAAAATTTCATCCCTGAAATTGTTCATCCCTTCGGAGTTAAATAAATGAGGGTATTGATTTCGCATAGCACTCTCTTCTTCCTATGTAATTTCTTCCATGTCTCTACTTCTCCAAGTGACCTTAACATAATGGATATCTCGGTTGCGTTGTCGTTGAACCTTTATGCTAGTGATTTCAGTTGGTGTTACTTCAAAGGTCAAAACATCAGTCAAATCAAGTAGATCTACTGTCAGAACGTGCATTGGAACCTTGACATACTTCTTCAATAAGGATATATGAAATACGTCATGCACACTTAACATAGATGGTGGTAGTGCTAACTAGTAAGCCACTTTCCCACGCTTAGCTAGAATCTAATATGGCCCGACATATCTTGGACTTAGTTTCGCTTTTTGTTCGAACCGTTTCAGGCCTCGCATAGGCGATACCTTTAAGAATACTTTATCACCCACGACGAACTCATGATCTCTGCGTCGAGTATCTGCATATTGCTTCTGACGATTCTGGGCTGTTCTCACTCTTTCCTTGATAATATCGACCACTCGACAAGTCTCTTCAACAAATTCTGGTCCAACGAGACTACGTTCCCCAACTTCATTCCAAAACAACGGAGTTCGACACTTTCTGCCATACAGTGCTTCACAGGGTGACATCTGTACGGAGCCTGATAGGTGTTGTTATAAGCGAACTCGATCAGTGGTAACTTTTCATCCCATGATCCTTTAAAATCAATTACACATGCTCGTAGCATATCTTCTAGAATCTGAATTGTACGCTCTGACTGTCCATCTTTCTGTGGATGGAATGCAGTACTAAACTTCAATGTTGTACCCATAGCTTTTTGCAATCCTTCTCAAAACTTGGAAGTAAATCGTGGATCTCTATCGGACACAATACTCTCTGGGACACCGTGTAATCGAACAATATTATCCACATACAGCTTTGCTAACCTCTCTAGTGTGTACTGAGGTCGTATCGGTATAAAGCGAGCTATTTTTGTCAGGCGGTCTACAATCACCCAAACTGCGTCAACTACTCGAGGAGTCGGTGGTAATCCTATGACGAAGTCCATAGTGATGCAGTCCCATTTCCATGCTGGTTCCGGTAATGGCTGTAACAGTCCTACGGGTCTTTGTCGCTCAGCCTTTACTTTCTAACAATTTAGGCATTGAGACATGAACTTCGCTACATCTGCTTTCATTCCTCTCCACCAATATAGTTTCTTTAGATCATGACACATTTTTGTACTTCCAGGATGTATCGAATAGATGGTGGTATGGGCTTCTTTCATCAGTCGGTGTCTAATGTCCATACTTTCTGTTTTGGGTACACATATTCTTCCTTTGTACTTCAGTACCTTCTCTTCGTCTAAGTTGTACTCAGGGTTAGTCCTACCTTTTTTGATGTCTTCTTGTACCGTTCTTAGGTAAGGGTCTGCTTTGATGGCTGTCTTTACTTCATTAATTATATCCGGTATAATATTCAATGCAGCGAACATATTTAAAAACCGATGAATAAACCCTTGGTTGACTGTTCCATCCGTTGTATCTATCACATACTGCTCATTGTCGTGATTGAATACCATTCTAGTAGTACACATTGCTGTAGTTGTGCTAACCTCACCCTGAGATTTTATCATTGCCTTTCTGCTCAACGCATCCGCTACTAAATTAGATGATACTGGATATCACAGTAATAATCTTTCAATAGTTCCAGCCATCTTCTTTGTCTCATATTCAACTCCTTTTGATTAAATAAATAAGTAAGACTTTTACGGTCCGATTTAATCTGGAATTTCTCTCCGTATAGGTAATGTCTCCATATCTTGACACCATGTACTACTGCCGCTAACTCCAAATCATGAGTGGGATAATTTTTCTCATGTGTCTTTAACTGTCATGAGGCATAAGCAATTACTTGTTCTCCTTGCATAAGCACACATCCTAATCCCTATCCTGAAGCATCGGTGTATAGGGTAAATGGCTGTCCGATAACAGGAATAGTCAAAATCAGAGCGGATATCAATCTGGTCTTCAAGGTTGGGAAGCTCTTCTCGTATTTATCCGTCCATATAAACTTTTCACCTTTCTTAGTCAGACAGGTGAGAGGTACGGCAATCCGGGAATAGTCTTCCACAAATCACCGATAATAACCAGCGAGACCCAGAAAACTTCTAATTTCTACAACGCTCTGGGGTGCTTCCCACTTTACAATAGCTTCGATTTTGCTGGGATCCACTTTGATTCCTTCAGCAGATACTACATGGCCTAGGAAGGTGACTTCACTTAGCCAAAACTCACACTTGGTAAATTTGGCATATAGCTTCTCTTTCCTTAAACGTTGTTGGGTGGCGTTTAGATTCTTAATATGAGTTTCCTTGTCCTTGGAATATACCAATATAACATCAATAAATACAATAACCGACGTATCCAACATATCATGGAAAACCCGGTTCATAAGTTCCATGAAGGTTGCTGGTGCGTTTGTTAATCCAAAAGACATAACCAAGAATTCATAATGTCCATATCTGGTCCTGAAAGCTGTCTTAGGAATATCACCATCCTTAATCTTCAATTGATGGTAGCCTGATCGAAGATCGATCTTAGAAAATACTTTTGCTCCTTGCAACTGATCGAACAAGTCATCGATCCGAGGTAGTGGATATCGATTCTTGATTGTCAGTTTGTTCAACTCCCGATAGTCGATACATAATCGAACGCTACCTTCCTTCTTCTTTACGAACAATACTGGCACTCCCCATGGTGATAAACTGGGTTGAATATAACCTTTGTCCAGCAGTTCTTGTAGTTGTACTTTCAATTTTGTTTAGTTCAGTAGGAGCCATTCGATAAGGTGCTTTTGATACTGGTGCGGCTCCAGGTACAAGATCTATCACAAACTCTGTGGCTCGGTCGGGTGGTAATCCTGGTAGTTCCTCAGAAAATACGTCGGGGTAGTCCCGCACGACATCAATATCTTTCATCCGTGGTGCTTCTTTGGTGAGGTAAACCACTAATACTAGATATCCGACTGCTCCCTTCTCAAGGCACTTCTTAGCCTTTAGTGCTGAGAGTATGAGCTTACGTTTACGGGGAAGTTTGGTTCCCGTAAAACTGAATTCTGCTCCTTCTTTGTCTTTAAATGTTAGCTTCTTTTTGGCGCATAATAGGTTCGCAGAATGCTGAGCTAACCAGTCCATTCCCAAGATGACGTCAAAGTCTGCCATCCCAAGTTGGATCAAGGTTGCATCTAAGGTTTTCTCGCATCTAAGGTTGCATCGGTGACCGTACAAGTATTTTGTAATCTAATGTTTTGATGGGTAAATTCAGTTTCTTTCCAAATGACACAGATATAAAAGAATGAGTAGCTCCTGAGTCGAAGAGTACTCTGGCGGGTATGCCATTTATAGGTACGATACCTATGATTTATTTTTCTTAGTCTACATGCTCATACAATGTAATACAACTTAAAAGGTTTCAGTCATACCTATGACCACATCGGGTGATGCGGCAGCATCCTCTGATGTAACAGCATAAACTCGTCCTTGATGTAGCTGCTTCCTGGGCTTAGGACACTCCCTTGCCATATGCCCCACTTGGTTGCAGTTAAAATATTTTGGGCCTTCAGTATTTGGCTTTGGCTGATGTTGAGCTACTGGGGTAGTCTTGGGTGTAGTAGCAAAGCCTTGAGCACGAAAGGGTTTAAATGTCTTATTATTCCCTCCATTATAAGTATTTCCGGCTGGTCTTTTCATACCTCTATTCTGGGTGAAATAGCTTTCCTTCTGGCTCAATTCTATAACTCGAGCAATTTGCATAGCTTCATTATATATTTTCTTCTCCAATCCTAGAACATGCTCTCTGATGCTTCCTCTAAGCCACGTGACAAACCTACGGGTCTTAGTGTCTTCTTCTTGCATGCTGAGTGGTGCAAAGAAAAACAGCTCCTCATAACGCTGTTGATATGCATTCACGGACATCTGTCCCTGATATAAACTCAGGAAGTCCTTCTCCATAGAATCTTTGAAGCTTCGGGGAAAATAATTCTCAAAAAAAGCTTCTTTATATATAGCCCAAGTCAATAGGGCGTGCTTGGTTAATAGGTAGGCCCTGGTCGATTTCCACCAATGATGTGCATCACCTTTTAACATGAAAGTGGCACATAATACCTTCTCTTCTTCTGTAATAGTCATCATAAGAAAATTTCTCTCCATCTCATCGATCCAATGTGCTGGCCATAAAGGATCGGACGATTTACCGTTAAACTCCTTGGGCATCATCTTTAAGAATAGCTCAACCAGTCGGGAGTGGTCCATCTAATTATGAGGGTATGCCCCAAACATAGGTTGTGGATACTGGTAATTAGCCTGAACTGCTTCAGGACCTGGTATTGGAATCTGTGCGGCTGGTGGTTGAGGTGTTTGAGGTGCTGGGTGGTTACCCACCGGTGCTGCACTTGTTTGTCCAGTCGGCATTGGTGTAGCATGTATTGCCTGAAACATAATGCCCATTGGTGTATGCATTTGAGCCGTGTTGCATTTGTTGAAGCTGTTGTGCTAGGTTCATAACCACAGTTTCCAGCTCCGGTGGTGGGGGTGGCAAGTTTGTAGGATTTGCCTGGCCCAGATTTACTGGTGGTGCAACCTGTGGATTTCCCTATGCATAAACCATTTCTTGGCTGACTTCCTCCACAGGTGGTGGTGGTGGAACTACGTTTCGGCTTTGCCTGGTTACTCTACGTCCAGCCATATGTTCCTTTGAGATTAGTGGTACCTGAAATCATTAAAATACGTGTAAACACGCTAACTGATGTTATTTTCAAATTTTTCAGATCATTCTGTGAAAAATACTGTCTTTTCTATTCAGGGTCGATGGTGGGGGTCGATGGTATGTCCGACCCTA
Organism: Protea cynaroides; assembly: GCA_028583415.1. NCBI lineage: Eukaryota > Viridiplantae > Streptophyta > Magnoliopsida > Proteales > Proteaceae > Protea > Protea cynaroides. Next base: position 66,960 of record JAMYWD010000022.1, read on the forward strand.
AGTATCCGACCCTGGGAATCACCTGTTTTTCCCGAGAGCCAGGGGTCGATGCGGAGGTCGATGGATGTCCGACCCCAGGTGCGACCCCTGGTTTTCTGTCAGGTTCCCGAGAGCTAGGGGTCGATATGGGGGTAGATGGTCCTGGTTGAATTCTCCGACCCCCGGACCAAAAATCAGATTTTTAAGGTTCAATTCTGATTCATTTCCTGTTCTTCCTCCTCCATTTTGACTCGTCTCTCACCTCTGAGTTGCTACAGTGCCAACTCCGCTATATTGGTCATTTTGGTTCCTTGTTTCGACGTTTACATCATTCCTACAGGTTTGTCTTCTCACTTTTACCTGTTTTTAGGTTTTCATTTCTAGGTTTTTGCCTGTTTATCTTGTATTTTTCAAATTAAACTTTTTCTAACCGAAAAATTTTGATTTTTATTGGGGGCTTTTGTTATTGATGACTCGAGGAATGAAGCCCTCAAAAATATTTGGGTTTCATCGGTTGGTTATCGAGAAACTCGAATTTTGCTCTTTTTGCCCTAATTTGTCAAAAAATTTATTTCTCACAATTTCCTCAAATTGGATTCCATTAGTTAGGATTTCCTACTGTGTGAGTGTTGCAGGATATGTTAGAACCTACGTAAGTACTCCTGCCCACGTGTATGGGCAAAAATGAGGCTTTTGGCCAATTAACGTCGTTATAATGTCCAAATTTTGGATTTTTCTATCCTATTAACTTATTATCTATTTTTCCTTTCTTATTTATAGATACCATGGCTCGTACAAAAGTACCCAGGGTTCTCGATCCTCTTCGTTTCCGTTCCAATGAAGCCGAGGCACAGTATGCCCACTACGCTCGTAAGAAAGTAGAGGGTGGTCGTATGGTGAACTTGGCTAAGTTAGCGTTGTTCAACGTGGAGAGAGCCTTTGGTGATATGGGATGGCTCCCTGTCATCACTTACGACGCGTGCACCCGTCCGGATTTGGTACGCCAGTTCTATTGTAATCTCCAGGTGGTGGGGGATTACAATGATGTGGAGAGGGGTGATGAGTTGCGCATCATGAGCTACGTCAAGGGGAATAACATCTCATTCGATTATCGGCAGCTGGCCGACCTACTGGGCAATTCTTATGCTGGCCCCATGGTTTTATGTGCTCCTGGAGAGCCCTAGTTCTTCTCTCTACAGATGAGGGCCGAGATCGACAATCAGCTCTTTCGACCTGATCGCTGGCAGATGAGAGCGTGCTATCTGCGTTCTGATCCAAGGATATATTGCAAGATCATACAGCATTACCTGATACCGCAGAGTGGTCATTACAAGAGGGTCTCCTAGTTGACCCAGTATCTGCTATACTGTATATGCACTCGGCAGCCCGTCTGCCTTCGATACATCATTTTGCATACCATGATCACTGCTACGTTGCCCAGTCATACTGGCAACCTTCCTTACGGACGTATGATCACTATGCTTCTTACCCGCCTGGGGGTTGATTTAGTGGATGAGAGGATTCAGGAGAAGTCCTTCTCATCGCCTCTAGATTGGGAGGCTATTTGCAAGATGGGCATGCAGGATGCTCAGGTCAGTGATGAGGAGAGGAACGCGATGGTGCGCCCTCGCACTCGCGTAGAGATAGTTGATGCTGAGGCAGCTGCCGCCACCGCTGGAGTTCATATGGAGCCTGCTGGTGATGATGACCATATGTACATGGATGTAAACTCTATACCACCTCCTTCACCTACACATGCGGCTTGAGCTAGTACTTCATATGCGGCTGGTCCTTCACATGCGACTGGTCCATCTCATGCGGTTGGTCCTTCACACCCACCTTCTGATATGATGGAGATATTGCATGAGATCAGGGAGGCTCAGCGCAGATCTGATCTGAGGATGGGGTAGTTACTAGACGCTCAACGGGTGAGAGTGGATGAGCTACTAGACACCCAGCGTACATCAGACATGAGGATGGGAGAGCTCATAGAGGCTCAGTGCCGGACTGATCAGCGGGTAGCTGATCTTACAGCTAGTCTTCAGACGACCCAGACTTAGATAGCCTGGTTGACTAGAGTCTACGCTGAGGATTATGATAGAGAGCGTGAGGCACCGCCCCCTCCTTCACCTCCAGCTTCATGATTATACTTATTATCTTTCTTTGTACTACAGAGTAACTGTCCGGGTTGTGGACTGTACTCTGTTTTAGCTATTTGTACATGTTTCTTTATCTCTCATTGTATTTAAAATTGTTCTTCCTTTAATAGATGCATTATTTGTTTTTCAAATTTGGTCTCAAACATCAGTGTGTTAATATTACAGTTTTTACTTTTATCCTATCTCAGTTCACAATTCGTCATGAAGGTATGCTAGTTTAGCAGACACGGCCTGAGATGCTCTAATACCAAGTTGTCACACCCCAATTCTGCACACTTCAGAATGGTGTGATGAACTGCTAGCAAACCAACGGTTCAACCAGTATCTTGGACAAGCGGAATCCGTTTTATCTAAACCTCATACATCCACATTCATAATCAGAGTAAATACACAATAGCGGAAGTCTTATAGTAAAATGAACTGAGAAATCTACTGTGATATTAATATTTAAATAGAAAATTATTCTGTATCAACTAAGACATAAATAAATATCAAATACATGTCTTTATTAAATCCAAATAAAGAAAATAAAGAAAATCTAATCGAATACACATGAGTTGCACTCGTAAGAGGAGTCATGTGTATCCACTTCATCTTCAACTTCCATCGCTGCCACGTACCCGTACACTGGAGCATTCACATAATCTTCGACGGTAGTACCTGCATCATCAACTAAAAATATTTGATGTCGAGGGGGTGAGCACACATCAAGGCTCAGTGAGCAAACAAAACAATGCAACAATACATATGCATGTAGTCAATTCATATCTTTGGTCTGATTTAAAGTTGGCAATTTGCAATAGAAAGGTTTAGGTAGTCAAAGGTTAACGTTTATTGACCCCGCCTCTATACACAAGTGTGTGACGCCGCCCGAAGGTAATGGTTATCGTCGACTCACAAGCACCCAATTCATGAACATTGTACAACAAAGGTTAACGTTTATTGCTGCACAGTGCCATACCAACACGTAAGCCCTGTTGGCGAGGGCTGCAAACTGGGCTCGCAACTAACCAATCCTAATGCCAAACAATGTATCCAAGGCCTCACCCCAGCATCCCTCATAACGTCCATAGAGATAGAGGTAAAGCCCCCTGGTAGAGTCAGAGACTACAAGGACCAAGACCACCTCCCCTGATGCTCTATGACGTAATAGTTCTGCTAAAGTAATGACGATATGACAATGCTAATGCACAAGACTTGAGTTAGATAGAGAGCTAGAGTGCTGAGGCCCAGCCTATGACACCCCCCCTGATACTCGCTCGCATTAAGTACACCAACCACACACATACATTCCCATGCCTATTCCTATCATCATCATCAATATCATGTTATCAACAATAAAGTAAATATGCATGAACAAATAATAGAAATATTGGATGACATGTTGTATGCACATTACTAACATATTCGCATAGGATCAAGCATAGCATTGGACTCAAGAAAAGAGAAAAATAGTTTATTATTAACCAATTAGTTTAGAGTTCTGTTTCCTCACCATAACTTGCTAATAGAGCCTCTTTTAAGCTTTAAGATCACCTTTATATTGTTATTATATTGCTATAAGACCTAACAAGTCGATAGAATTTAATTAGAACTAATTCTGAATTCAAAAACCATTCTGTTAACTGGGGGTCGAAGGTAGGGTCGGAGTAATGATCGACCCTGGGTGCGACCACCCTTATTCTGGGCTTCCCGAACACTGGGGGTCGATGCTCAGGGTCTGGTCGGGTCGATTGGCCATCGACCCCCCATGCAACCCCTTGTGGGTTTTGGTCGATTTTCTACCTTCAGTCCATTCTTCCTGTTTGGGGTCCTATGGATTGCTCCTACAGTCCATTCCGCACATGTTCTATGGCCTAGAATCATGATTCATTCACCTATATGGCTTTCATGATTTTCCCCATGGTTTTCCAGGAAAACCTAACCATGGGTTGATGGTTTGGGTTTCTCCAAGATCATACTCTCTTCATTATCTACCCTAAGGTCTTTAGAAATTCGTGGAACTAGTATCCATACCTGAGAAGAATACTCCTTCTCTGCAACTCTTCTCCTTTCTGCCTTCTTCTCTTCTTTCCTTCTCTTCCTCTTCTCTTCCTTCACTTCTCTTTTTCTCAATTCAATTAGGGTTGTAAAAGGAGTGAAAGAGGCTTAGGGACGTCCTATTTATAGAGTAGAAACTCCTAAAATAAGTCCCATTGAGATTAGGAAGGAATCCCATTGAAATTAGGAAAGTTTTATAATTTTTATTTTTACCAAGTACCGGGGGTCGATAGGGGGGTCGGAGATCCCGTCGACCCCTGGTTCCTAAAGTGTCCGACCCCCCATGTAAAACAAGGAGTCTGACTTCTGTCTTGGGGGGGTCCGACCCTCCCTTGCTGGGTATGCGACCCTCCCCTTAATTTAAGTATTTTTGGGTCAGTTTAATACCTGGGATCGTGATCTCCTTCATGCACTTGGTCCATTTGGCTCATCCATGATGGGTAGACCTGGTTCAAGGTGGTAAGACCGGGTTAGTTTGATACGGGTCTTACAACTCCCCCCTACTTATAAAAATTTCGTCCCCGAAATTGTTCATTCTTTCGGAGTCAAATAAATGAGGGTATTGCTTTCGCATAGCACTCTCTTCTTCCCATGTAATTTCTTCCATGTCTCTACTTCTCCAAGTGACCTTAACATAATGGATATCTCTATTGCGTAGTCGTTGAACCTTTTGGCTAGTGATTTCAGTTGGTGTTACTTCAAAGGTCAAATCATCAGTCAAATCAGGTAGATCTACTGTCAAAACGTGTGTTGGATCCTTGACATACTTCTTCAATAAGGAAATATGAAATACGTCATAAACACTTGACATAGATGGTGGTAGTGCTAACTGGTAAGCCACTTTCCCACGCTTAGCTAGAATCTCATATGGCCCGACATATCTTGGACTTAGTTTTCCTTTTTGTCCGAACCGTTTCAAGCCTCGCATAGGCGATACCTTTAAGAATACTTTATCACCCACGACGAACTCAAGATCTCTGCATTAAGTATCTGCATATCACTTCTGACGATTCTGGGTTGTTCTCACTCTTTCCTTGATAATATCGATCACTCGACAAGTCTCTTCAACAAATTCTGGTCCAACGAGACAACGTTCCCCAACTTCATTCCAAAACAACGGAGTTCGACACTTTCTGCCATACAGTGCTTCACAGGGTGACATTTGTACGGAGCCTGATAAGTGTTGTTATAAGCGAACTCGATCAGTGGTAACTTTTCATCCCATGATCCTTTAAAATTAATTACACATGCTCGTAGCATATCTTCTAGAATCTGAATTGTACGCTCTGACTGTCCAACTTTCTGTGGATGGAATGCAGTACTAAACTTCAATGTTGTACCCATAGCCTTTTTCAATCCTTCTCAAAACATGGAAGTAAATCGTGGATCTCTATCGGACACAATACTCTCTGGGACACCGTGTAATCGAACAATATTATCCACATACAGCTTTGCTAACCTCTCTAGTGTGTACTGAGGTCGTATCGGTATAAAGCAAGCTATTTTTGTCAGGCGGTCTACAATCACCCAAACTGCGTCAACTACTCGTGGAATCGGTGGTAATCCTATGACGAAGTCCATAGTGATGCAGTCCCATTTCCAAGCGGGTTCTGGTAACGGCTTTAACAGTCCTGCGGGTCTTTGCCGCTCAGCCTTTACTTTCTGACAATTTAGGCATTGAGACACGAACTTTGCTACATCTGCTTTCATTCCTCTCCACCAATATAGTTTCTTTAGAACATGATATATTTTTGTACATCCAGGATATATCGAATAGATGGTGGTATGGGCTTCTTTCATTAGTCGGTGTTTAATGTCCACACTTTCTGTTTCAGGTACATATATTCTTCCTTTGTACTTCAGTACCTTCTCTTCGTCCAATTGAACTCAGGGTTAGTCCTACCTTTTTCGATGTCTTCTTGTACCGTTCTTAGGTAAGGGTCTGCTTTGATGGTTGTCTTTACTTCATTAATTATATCTGGTATAATCTTCAATGCAGCGAACATATTTGTAAACCGATGAATAAACCCTTGGTTGGCTGTTCCATCCGTTGTATCTATCACATACTGCTCATTGTCGTGATTGAATACCATTTCGGTAGTACACATTGCTGCAGTTGTGCTAACCTCCCCCTAAGATTTTATCATTGCCTTTCTGCTCAACACATCCACTACTAAATTAGCTTTTCCTGGATGATACTGGATATCAAAATCATAATCTTTCAATAGTTTCAGCCAACTTCTTTGCCTCATATTCAACTCCTTTTGATTAAATAAATAAGTAAGACTTTTATGGTCCGATTTAATCTGGAATTTCTCTCCGTATAGGAAATGTCTCCATATCTTGACTGCATGTACTACTGTCGCTAACTCCAAATCTTGAGTGGGAAAATTTATCTCATGTATCTTTAACTGTCTTTAGGCATAAGCAATTACTTGTTCTCCTTGCATAAGCACACATCCTAATCCCAGTCCTGAAGCATCGGTGTATATGGTAAATGGTTGTCTAGGAACAGGAATAGTCAAAATCAGAGCGGATATCAATCTGGTCTTCAGGGTTTGGAAGCTCTTCTCGCATTTATCCGTCCACACAAACTTTTCACCTTTCTTAGTCAGACTGGTGAGAGGTACGGAAATCCAGGAATAGTCTTCCACAAATCACCGATAATAACCAGCGAGACCCAGAAAGCTTCTAATTTCTACGACGCTCTGTGGTGCTTCCCACTTTACAATAGCTTCAATTTTGCTGGGATCCACTTTGATTCCTTCAGCTGATACTACATGGCCTAGGAAGGCGACTTCACTTAGCCAAAACTCACACTTGGTAAATTTGGCATATAGCTTCTCTTTCCTTAATTGTTGTAGGGTGGCGTTCAGATTCTTAATAAGAGTTTCCTTGTCCTAAGAATATACCAATATATCATCAACAAATAAAATAACCGACGTATCCAACATATCGTGGAAAACCCGGTTCATAAGTTCCATGATGGTTGTTGGTGCGTTTGTTAATCCAAAAGACATGACCAAGAATTCATAATGTCCATATCTGGTCTTGAAAGCTGTCTTAGGAATATCACCATCCTTAATCTTCAACTGATGGTAGCCTGACCGAAGATCGATCTTAGAAAATACTTTTGCTCCTTGCAACTGATCAAACAAGTCATCGATCCGAGGTAGTGGATATCGATTCTTGATTGTCAGTTTGTTCAACTCCTGATAGTCGATACATAATCGAACGCTACCGTCCTTCTTCTTTACGAACAATACTGGCACTCCCCATGGTGATATACTGGGTCGAATATAACCCTTGTCCAGCAGTTCTTGTAGTTGTACTTTCAATTCCTTTAGTTCAGTAGGAGCCATTCGATAAGGTGCTTTTGATACTGGTACAGCTCCAGGTACAAGATCTATCACAAACTCTGTGGCTCGGTCGGGTGGTAATCCTGGTAGTTCCTCAGGAAATACGTCGGGATACTCCCGCACGACATCAATATCTTCCATCCGTGGTGCTTCTTTGGTGAGGTCAACCACTGATACTAGATATCCGACTGCTCCCTTCTCAAGGCACTTCTTAGCCTTTAGTGCTGAGAGTATGAGCTTGCGTTTACGGGGAAGTTTGGTTCCCGCAAAACTGAATTCTGCTCCTTCTTTGTCTTTAAATGTTTGCTTCTTTTCAGAGCATAATAGGTTCAGAGAATGCCGTGCTAACCAGTCCATTCCTAAGATGATGTCAAAGTCTGCCATCCCAAGTTGGATCAAGGTTGCATCTAAGGTTTTCTCGCCAATGAGAACTGGACATGGCCCCTAACCTTTTTCTAGTTCCACTTCTAACCCCATCGGTGACCGTACAAGTATTTTGTAGTCTAATGTTTTGATGGGTAAATTCAGTTTCTTTCCAAATGACACAGATATAAAAGAATGAGTAGCTCCTGAGTGGAAAAGTATTCTGGAGGGTATGCCATTTATAGGCACGATACCTGTGATTTATTTTTCTTCGTCTACATGCTCATACAATGTAATACAACTTAAAAGGTTTCAGTCATACCTGTGACCATATCAGGTGATGCGGCAGCATCCTTGGATGTAACAGCATAAACTCGTCCTTGATGTAGCTGCTTCCTGGGCTTAGGACACTCCCTTTCCATATGCCCCACTTGGTTGCAGTTAAAATATTTTGGGCCTTCAGTATTTGGCTTTGGCTGATGTTGAGCTACTGGGGTAGTCATGGGTGCAGTAGCAAAGCCTTGAGCACGGAAGGGTTTAAATGTCTTATTATTGCCTCCGTTATAAGCATTTCTGGCTGGTCTTTTCATACCTCTGTTCTGTGTGAAATAGCTTTCCTTCTAGCTCGATTCTATAACTCAAGCAATTTGCACAGCTTCATTATATATTTTATTCTCCAATCCTAGAACATGCTCTCTGATGCTTCCTCTAAGCCCCGTGACAATCCTACGGGTCTTAGTGTCTTCTTCTTGCATGCTGAGTGCTGCAAAGAAAAACAGCTCCTCATAACGCTGTTGATATGCATCTACGGACATCTGTCCCTGATATAAACTTAGGAACTCCTTTTCCTTAGAATCTTTGAAGCTTCGGGGAAAATACTTCTCAAAAATTCATCTTTATATATAGCCCAAGTCAACTGGGCGTGCTTGGTTAATATGTAGGCCCTGGTCGATATCCACCAATGATGTGCATCACCTTTTAACATGAAAGTGGCACATAATACCTTCTCTTCTTCTGTAATAGTCATCATAAGAAAATTTCTCTCCATCTCGTCGATCCAATGTGCTGGCCATAAAGGATCGGACGGTTTACCGTTAAACTCCTTGGGCTTCATCTTTAAGAATCGCTCAACCAGTCGGGAGTGGTCCATCTGATTCTGAGGGTATGCCCCAAACATAGATTGTGGATACTGGTAATTAGCCTGAACTGCTTCAAGACCTGGTACTGGAATCTGTGCGGCTGGTGGTTGAGGTGTTTGAGGTGTTGGGTGGTTACCCACCGGTGCTACACTTGTTTGTCCAGTCGGCATTGGTGTAGCATGTACTGCCTGAAACATAATGCCCATTGTTGTATGCATTTGAGCCTGTGCATGTTGCATTTGTTGAAGCTGTTGCGTTAGGTTCATAACCATAGTTGCCAGCTCCGGTGGTGGGGTTAGCAAGTTTGTAGGATTTTCCTGGCCCAGATTTACTGGTGGTGCAACCTACGGATTTCCCTGTGCATAAACCTTTTCTTGGCTGACTTCCTCCACAGGTGGTGGTGGTGGAACTGCATTTCGGCTTTGCCTGGTTACTCTACGTCTAGCTATATGTTCCTTTCAGATTGGTGGTGCCTAAAAATCATTAAAATACGTGTAGACACGCTAACCGATGTTATTTCAAAGTTTTCAGATCATTCTGTGAAAAATACTGTCTTTTCTATCCAGGGTCGATGGTATGTCCGACCCTCAGTATCCGACCCTGGGAAACACCTGTTTTTCCCGAGAGCCGGGGGTCGATGTGGGGGTCGATGGATGTCCCACCCCCAGGTGCGACCCCTGGTTTTCTGTCAGGTTCCTGAGCGCTGGGGGTCGATATAGGGGTCGATATGGGGGTCGATGGTCCTGGTCGAATTCTCCGACCCCCGGACCAAAAATCAGTTTTTTAAGGTTTGATTCTGATTCATTTCCCATTCTTCCTCCTCCATTTCGATTCGTCTCTCACCTCTGAGTTGCTACAGTGCCAACTCCGCTATAATGGTCATTTCGGTTCCGTGTTTTGACGTCTACATCGTTCCTACAGTTATGTCTACTCACTTTTACCTGTTTTTAGGTTTTCATTTCTAGGTTTTTTCCCGTTTATCTTGTATTTTTCAAATTAAACTTTTTTCAACCATAAAAGTTCGATTTTTATTGAGGGCTTTTGTTATTGGTGACTCGAGGAACGAAGCCCTCAAAAATATTTGGGTTTCATCGGTTTGTTATCGAGAAACTCGAATTTTGCTCTTTTTGCCCTAATTTGTCAACATTTTTTATTTCTCGCAATTTCCTCAAATTGGATTCCATTAGTTAGGATTCCTACTGTGTGAGTGTTGCAGGATATGTTAGAACCTACGTAAGTCCTCCTGCCCATGTGTATGGGCAAAAATGAGGCTTTTGGCCAATTTACGTCGTTATAATGTCCAAATTGGATTTTTCTATCCTACTAACATATTATCTGTTTTTCCTTTCTTATTTATAGATACCATGGCTCGTACCAAAGTACCTAGGGTTCGTGATCCTCTTCGTTTCAGTTCCAACGAAGCCGAGGCACAGTATGCCCACTACGCTCGCAAGAAAGTAGAGGGTGGTCGTTTGGTGAACTTGGCTGAGTTAGCCTTGTTCAACATGGAGAGAGCCTTTGGTGATATGGATGGCTCCCTGTCATCACTTACGACGTGTGCACCCGTCCGAATTTGGTACGCCAGTTCTATTGTATTCTCCAGGTGGTGGGGGATTACAATGATGTGGAGAGGGGTGATGAGCTGCGCATCACGAGCTACGTCAAGGGGACTGACATCTCATTCGATTATCGGCAGCTGGCCAACCTACTGGGCATTTCCTATGCTGGCTTCATGGTTTTTTGTGCTCCTGGAGAGCCCCAATTCTTCTCTCTACAGATGAGGGCCGAGATCGACAGTCAGCTTATCCGACCTGATCGCTGGCAGATGAAAGCGTGTTATCTGCGTTCGGATCCACAGATATATTGCAAGTTCATACAGCATAACCTGATACCGCAGAGTGGTCATTACGAGAGGGTCTCCCAGTTGACCCAGTATCTCCTGTACTGTATATGCACTCGGCAGCCCGTCTGCCTTCAATACATCATTATGCATACCATGATCACTGCTATGTTGCCCAGTCATACTGGCAACCTTCCTTACGGACGTATGATCACTACGCTTCTTACCCACCTGGGGGTTGATATAGTGGATGAGAGGATTCAGGAGAAGTCCTTCTCATCGTCTCTAAATTGGGAGGCTATTTGCAAGATGGGCATGCAGGATGCTCAGGTCAGTGATGAGGAGAGGAACGCGATGGTGCGCCCTCGCACTCGAGTAGAGATAGCTGACGCTGAGGCAGCTGCCACCACCATTGGAGTTCATACGGAGGCTACAAGTGATGATGACCGTATGTAAATGGATGTAGACTCTATACCACCTCCCTCACCTACACATGCGGCTAGAGCTAGTACTTCATATGCGGCTGGTCCTTCACATGCGGCTGGTCCTTCTCATGCGGCTGGTCCTTCACACCCACCTTCTGATATGTTGGAGATATTGCATGAGATCAGAGAGGCTCAGCGCAGATCTAATCTGAGGATGGGGGAGTTACTAGACGCTCAACGGGTAAAAGTTGATGAGCTACTAGACACCCAGCGTACATCAGACATGAGGATGGGAGAGCTCATAGAGGCTCAGCGCTGGATTGATCAGCGGGTAGATGATCTTACAGCTAGTCTTCAGACGACCCAGACTCAGATAGCCTGGTTGACTAGAGTCTACGCTGAGGATTATGACAGAGATCGTGAGGCACCGCCCCCGCCTTCCCCTCCAGCTTCATAATTGTACTTATTTTCTTTCTTTGTACAACAGAGTAACTGTCCGGGTTGTGGACTGTACTCTGTTTTAGCAATTTGTACATGTTTGTTTATCTCTCATTGTATTTAAAATTATTCTTCCTTTAATAGATGCATTATTTCTATTCAAATTTGGTCTCAAACATCACTTGTGCTTATAGTGTGTTAATATTACAGTTTTTACTTTTATCCTATCTCAGTTCACAATTCGTCGTGAAGGTATGTTAATTTAGCGGACACGGCCTGAGATGCTCTGATACCAAGTTGTCACACCCCAATTCCGCACACTTCAGAATGGTGTGATGAACCGCTAGCAAACCAACGGTTCAACCAGGATCTTTGACAAGCGGAATCCATTTTATCTAAACCTCATGCATCCACATTCATAATCAGAGTAAATACACAATAGCGGAAGTTTTATAGTAAAATGAACTGAGAAATCTACTATGATATTAATATTTAAATAGCAAATTATTATGTATCAACTAAGACATAAATAAATATCAAATACATGTCTTTATTAAATCCAAATAAAGAAAACAAAAAAAATCTATTCGAATACACATGAGTTGCACTCGCAAGAGGAGTCATGTGTATCCACTTCATCTCCAACTTCCATCGCCGCCACATGCCCGTACACTGGAGCATTCACATAATCTTCGATGGTAGTACCTGCATCATCAACTAAAAATATTCGACGTCGAGGGGGTGTGCACACATCATGACTCAGTGAGCAAACAAAACAATGCAACAATACATATGCATGCAGTCAATTCATATCTTTGGTCTGGTTTAAAGTTTGCAATATGTAATAGAAAGGTTTAGGTAGTCAAAGGTTAACGTTTATTGACCCCGCCTCTATACACAAGTGTGTGACGCCGCCCGAAGGTAACATTTATCGTCGACTCACAAGCACCCAATTCATGAACATTGTACAACAAAGGTTAACGTTTATTGCTGTACAGTGCCATACCAACACGTAAGCCCCTGTTGGCGAGGGCTGTAAACTGGGCTTGCAACTAACCAATCCTAATGCAAAACAGTATATCCAAGGCCTCACCCCAGCATCCCTCAGAACGTCCATAGAGATAGAGCTAAAGCCCCCCGGTAAAGTCAGAGACTACAAGGACCGAGACCACCTCCCCTGATGCTCTACAACGTAATAGTTTTGCTAAAGTAATGGCGATACGACGATGCTAATGCACAAGACTTGAGTTAGAGATAGAGCTAGAGTGCTGAGGCCCAGTCTATGACACCCCCTCGATACTCGCTCGCATCAAGTACACCAACCACACACATACATTCACATGCCTATTCCTATCATCATCATCAATATCATGTTATCAACAATAAAGTAAATATGCATGAACAAATAATAGAAATATTGGATGACATGTTGTATGCACATTACAAACATATTCACATAGGATCAAGCATAGCATTTTGGACTCAAGAAAAGAGAAAAATAGTTTATTATTAACCAATTAGTTTAGAGTTCTGTTTCCTCACCTTAGCTTGCTAATAGATCCTCTTCAAGCTTTAAGATCACCTTTATATTGTTATTATATTGCTAGAAGACCTAACAAGTCGTTAGAATTTATTTAGAACTAATTCTGAATTCAAAACCCATTCTGTTAACTGGGGGTCGAAGGTAGGGTCGGAGTAATGATCGACCCTGGGTGCAACCACCCTTATTCTGGGCTTCCCTAACACTGGGGGTCAATGCTCAGGGTCTGGTCGGGTCGATTGGCCATCGACCCCCCATGCAACCCCTTGTGGGTTTTGGTCGATTTTCTTCCTTCAGCCCATTCTTCCTGTTTGGGGTCCTATGGCTTGCTCCTACAGTCCATTCCGCACATTTTTCTATGGCCTAGAATCATGATTCATTCACCTATATGGCTTTCATGATTTTTCCCATGGTTTTCCATGAAAACCTAACCATGGGTTGATGGTTTGGGTTTCTCCGAGATCATACTCTCTTCATTATCTATCCTAAGGTCTTTAGAAACTCATGGAACTAGTATCCATATCTGAGAAGAATACTCCTTCTCTGCAACTCTTCTCCTTTCTGCCTTCTTCTCTTCTTTCCTTCTCTTCCTCCTCTCTTCCTTCTCTTCTTTTTCTCTCAATTCAATTAGGATTGTAAAAGGAGTGAAAGAGGCTTAGGGACGTCTTATTTATAGAGTAGAAACTCCTAAAATAAGTCTCATTGAGATTAGGAAAGTTTCCTAATTTCTATTTTTACCGAGTACCGGGGGTCGATAGGGGGGTCGGAGATCCCGTCGACCCCTGGTTCCTAAAGTATCCGACACCCCATGTAAAACTAGGGGTCTGACTTCTGTCTTGGGGGGGTCCGACCCTCCCTTGCTGGGTATGCGACCCTCCCCTTAATTTAAGTATTTCTGGGTCAGTATAATACCTGGGATCGTGATCTCCTTCATGCACTTGGTCCATTTGGCTCATCCATGATGGGTAGACCTGGTTCAAGGTGGTAAGACCGGGTTAGTTTGATACGGGTCTTACAACTCCCCCCTACTTATAAAAATTTCATCCCCAAAATTGTTCATACCTTCGGAGTCAAATAAATGAGGGTATTGCTTTCGCATAGCACTCTCTTCTTCCCATGTAATTTCTTCCATGTCTCTACTTTTCCAAGTGACCTTAACATAATGGATATCTCTATTGCGTAGTCGTTGAACCTTTCGGCTAGTGATTTCAGTTGGTATTACTTCAAAGGTCAAATCATCAGTCAAATCAGGTAGATCTACTGTCAGAACGTGCGTTGGATCCTTGACATACTTCTTCAATAAGGAAATATGAAATACGTCATAAACACTTGACATAGATGGTGGTAGTGCTAACTGGTAAGCCACTTTCCCACGCTTAGCTAGAATCTCATATGGCCCGACATATCTTGGACTTAGTTTCCCCTTTTGTCCGAACCGTTTCAGGCCTCGCATAGGCGATACCTTTAAGAATACTTTATCACCCACGACGAACTCAAGATCTCTGCGACGAGTATCTGCATATTTCTTCTGACGATTCTGGGCTATTCTCACTCTTTCCTTGATAATGTCAACCACTCGACAAGTCTCTTCAACAAATTCTGGTCCAATGAGACTACGTTCCCCAACTTCATTCCAAAACAACGGAGTTCGACACTTTCTGCCATACAGTGCTTCATAGGGTGACATCTGTATGCTAGCCTGATAGCTGTTGTTATAAGCGAACTTGATCAGTGGTAACTTTCCTTCCCATGATCCTTTAAAATCAATTACACATGCTCGTAGCATATCTTCTAGAATCTGAATTGTACGCTCTGACTGTCCATCTGTTTGTGGATGGAATGCATTACTAAACTTCAATGTTGTACCCATAGCCTTTTGCAATCCTTCCCAAAACTTGAAAGTAAATCGTGGATCTCTATCGGACACAATGCTCTCTGGGACACCGTGTAATCGAACAATATTATCCACATACAGCTTTGCTAACCTCTCTAGTGTGTACTGAGGTCGTATCGGTATAAAGCAAACTATTTTTGTCAGGCGGTCTACAATCACCCAAACTGCGTCAACTACTCGAAGAGTCGGTGGCAATCCTGTGACAAAGTCCATAGTGATGCAGTCCCATTTCCATGCTGGTTTCGGTAACAGCGGTAACAGTCTTGCGGGTCTTTATCGCTCAGCCTTTACTTTCTGACAATTTAGGCATTGAGACACAAACTTCGCTACATCTGCTTTCATTCCTCTCCAATAATATAGTTTCTTTAGATCTTGATATATTTTTGTACTTCCAGGATGTATCGAATAGATGGTGGTATGGGCTTCTTTCATCAGTCGGTGTCTAATGTCCACACTTTCTGTTTCGGGTACACATATTCTTCCTTTGTACTTCAGTACCTTTTCTTCGTCCAAGGTGAACTCAGGGTTAGTCCTACCTTTTTTGATGTCTTCTTGTACAGTTCTTAAGTAAGGGTCTGCTTTGATGGCTGTCTTCTCTTCATCAATTATATCCGGTATAATCTTCAATGCAGCGAACATATTTGAAAACCGATGAATAAACCCTTGGTTGGCTGATCCTTCTGCCCTCTTCGGCCTGCCGTACTTGTCAATACCAAAGAACTTTATTGGGCCCACATCCTCATTGTATCTATCACTTATTGCTCATTGCCGTGATTAAATATCATTCCGGTAGTACACATTGCTGCAGTTGTGCAAACCTCCCCCTTAGATTTTATCATTGCCTTTCTGCTCAACGCATTCGCTACTACATTAGCTTTTCCCGGATGATACTGGATATCACTATCATAATATTTCAATAGTTCCAGCCATCTTCTTTGTCTCATATTCAACTCCTTTTGATTAAATAAATATGTAAGACTTTTATGGTCCGATTTAATCTGGAATTTCTCTCCGTATAGGTAATGTCTCCCTATTTTGACAGCATGTACTACTGCCGCTAAATCCAATTCATGAGTGGGATAATTTTTCTCATGTATCTTTAACTGTCTTGAGGCATAAGCAATTACTTGTTCTCCTTGCATAAGCACACATCCTAATCCCAGTCCTAAAGCATCGGTGTATAGGGTAAATGGCTGTCCGGGAACAGGAATAGTCAAAATCAGAGCGGATAACAATCTGTTCTTCAGGGTTTGGAAGCTCTTCTCGTATTTATCCGTCCACACAAACTTTTCACCTTTCTTAGCCAGAATGGTGAGAGGTACGGTAATCCGGGAATAGTCTTCCACAAATCAGCGATAATGACCAGCGAGGCCCAGAAAACTTTTAATTTCTACAACGCTCTGTGGTGCTTCCCACTTTACAATAGCTTCGATTTTGCTGGGATCCACTTTGATTCCTTCAGTGGATACTACATGGCCTAGGAAGGCGACTTCACTTAGCCAAAACTCACACTTGGTAAATTTGGCATATAGCTTCTCTTTCCTTAAACGCTGAAGGGTGGCATTTAGATTCTTAATTTGAGTTTCCCTGTCCTTAGAATATACCAATATATCATCAATAAATACAATAACTGACGTATCCAACATATCGTGGAAAACCCGGTTCATAAGTTCCATGAAGGTTGCTGGTGCGTTTGTTAATCCAAAAGACATGACCAAGAATTCATAATGTCCATATCTGGTCCTGAAAGCTGTCTTAGGAATATCACCATCCTTAATCTTCAACTGATGGTAGCCTGACCGAAGATCGATCTTAGAAAATACTTTTGCTCCTTGCAACTGATCGAACAAGTCATCGATCCAAGGTAATGGATATCGATTCTTGATTGTCAGTTTGTTCAACTCCTGATAGTCGATAGATAATCGAACGCTACCGTCCTTCTTCTTTACGAACAATACTGGTGCTCCCCATGGTGATATACTGGGTCGAATATAACCCTTGTCCAGCAGTTCTTGTAGTTGTACTTTCAATTCCTTTATTTCAGTAGGAGCCATTCGATAAGGTGCTTTTGATACTGGTGTGGCTCCAGGTACAAGATCTATCACAAACTTTGTGGCTCGGTCGGGTGGTAATCCTGGTAATTCCTCAGGAAATATGTCGGGGTAGTCCCGCACGACATCAATATCTTCCATCTGTGGTGCTTCTTTGGTGAGGTCAACCACTGATACTAGATATCCGACTGCTCCCTTCTCAAGGCACTTCTTAGCCTTTAGTGCTGAGAGTATGAGCTTGCATTTATGGGGAAGTTTGGTTCCCGCAAAACTAAATTCTCCTCCTTTTTTGTCTTTAAATGTTAGCTTCTTTTTGGCGCATAATAGGCTCGCAGAATGCTGAGCTAACCAGTCCATTCCCAAGATGACGTCAAAGTCTGCCATCCCAAGTTGGATCGAGGTTGTATTTAAGGTTTTCTCGCCAATGAGAACTGGACATGGCCCATAACCTTTTTCTAGTTCCACTTCTAACCCCATCGGTGACCGTACAAGTATTTTGTAGTTTAATGTTTTGATGGATAAATTCAGTTTCTTTTCAAATGACACAGATATAAAAGAATGAGTAGCTCCTGAGTCGAAGAGTACTCTGGCGAGTATGCCATTTATAGGTACGATACCTGTGATTTATTTTTCTTAGTCTACATGCTCATACAATGTAATACAACTTAAAAGGTTTCAGTCATACTTGTGACCACATCGGGTGATGTGGCAACATCCTCGGATGTAACAGCATAAACTCGTCCTTGATGTAGCTGCTTCCAGGGCTTTAGACACTCCCATGCCATATGCCCCACTTGGTTGCAGTTAAAACATTTTGGGCCTTCAGTATTTGGCTTTGGCTGATGTTGAGCTACTGGGGTAGTCTTGGGTGCAGTAGCAAAGCCTTGAGCACGGAAGGGTTTAAATGTCTTATTATTCCCTCCGTTATATGCATTTCCGACTGGTCTTTTCATACATTTGTTCTGTGTGAAATTGCTTTCCTTCTGGCTCGATTCTATTACTCAAGCAATTTGCACAGCTTCATTATATATTTTCTTCTCCAATCTTAGAACATGCTCTCTGATGCTTCCTCTAAGCCCCGTGACAAACCTACGGGTCTTAGTGTCTTCTTCTTGCATGATGAGTGGTGCAAAGAAAAATAGCTCTTCATAATGTTGTTGATATGCATCCACGGACATCTGTCCCTGATTTAAACTCAAGAACTCCTTCTCCATAGAATCTTTGAAGCTTCGGGGAAAATACTTCTCAAAGAAAGCTTCTTTATATATAGCCCAAGTCAATAAGGCGTGCTTGGTTAATAGGTAGGCCCAGGTCAATTTCCACCAATGATGTGCATCATCTTTTAACATGAAAGTGGCAGATAATACCTTCTCTTCTTCTGTAATAGTCATCATAAGAAAATCTCTCCATCTCGTCAATCCAATGTGCTAGCCATAAAGGATCGGACGATTTACCGTTAAACTCCTTGGGCTTCATCTTTAACAATCGCTCAACCAGTTGGGAGTGGTCCATCTGATTCTGAGGGTATGCCCCAAACATAGGTTGTGGATACTGGTAATTAGCCTGAACTGCTTCAGAACCTGGTATTGGAATCTGTGCGGCTGGTGGTTGAGGTGTTTGAGGTGCTGGGTAGTTACCCACCGGTGTTGCACTTGTTTGTCCAGTCGGCATTGGTGTTGCATGTACTGCCTGAAACATAATGCCCATTGTTGTATGCATTTGAGCTTGTTTGTGTTGCATTTGTTGAAGCTGTTGCGCTAGGTTCATAACAATAGTTGCCTGCTCTGGTGGTGGGGGTGGCATGTTTGTAGGATTTGTCTGGCCCAAATTTACTGGTGGTGCAACCTGCGGATTTCCCTATGCATAAACCTTTTCTTGGTTGACTTCCTCCACAGGTGGTGGTGGTGGAACTGCATTTCAGCTTTGCCTGGTTACTCTACGTCTAGCCATATGTTCCTCTGAGATTGGTGGTGCCTGAAAATCATTAAAATAAGTGTAGACATGCTAACCGATGTTATTTTCAAAGTTTTCAGATCATTCTATGAAAAATAATGTCTTTTTTATGCAGGGTCGATGGTGGGGGTCGATGGTATGTCCGACCCTCGGTATCCGACCCTGGGAATCCCCTGTTTTTTTTTAGAGTCGGGGGTCGATGCGGGGGTCGATGGATGTCTGACCCCCAGGTGCGACCCCTAGTTTTCTGTCAGGTTCCCGAGAGCAAGGGGTCGATATGGGGGTTGATATGGGGGGCGATGATCCTGGTCGAATTCTCCGACCCCCGGACCAAAAATCAGATTTTTAAGGTTCGATTCTGATTCATTTCCCCTTCTTCCTCCTCCGTTTCGACTCGTCTCTCACCTCTGAGTTTCTACAGTGCCAACTCCACTATATTGGTCATTTCGGTTCCGTATTTCGACGTCTACATCATTCCTACAGGTATGTCTTCTCACTTTTGCCTGTTTTTAGGTTTTCATTTCTAGGTTTTTTCTCGTTTATCTTGTATTTTTCAAATTAAACTTTTTTCAACCGTAAAAATTCGATTTTTATTGGGGGCTTTTGTTATTGGTGACTCGAGGAATGAAGCCCTTAAATATATTTGGGTTTCATCGGTTGGTTATCGAGAAACTCAAATTTTTCTCTTTTTGCCCTAATTTGTCCAAATTTTCGATTTCTCGCAATTTCCTCAAATTGAATTCCATTAGTTAGGATTTCCTACTGTGTGAGTGTTGCAGGATATGTTAGAACCAACATAAGTCCTCCTGCCCATGCGTATGGGCAAAAATGAGGCTTTTGGCCAATTTACGTCGTTATAATGTCCGAATTTTGGATTTTTCTATCCTACTAACATATCATCTATTTTTCCTTTCTTATTTACAGATACCATGGCTCGTACCAAAGTACCCAGGGTTCGCAATCCTCTTCGTTTCCGTTCCAACAAAGCCAAGGCACAGTATGCCCACTACGCTCGCAAGAAAGTAGAGGGTGGTCGTATGGTGAACTTGGCTGAGTTAGCCTTGTTCAACGTGGAGAGAGCCTTTGGTGATATGGGATGGCTCCCTGTCATTACTTACGATGCGTTCACCCGTCCGGATTTGGCACGCCAATTCTATTGTAATCTCCAGGTGGTGGGGGATTACAATGATGTGGAGAGGGGTGATGAGCTGCGCATCATGAGCTACGTCAAGGGATTGACATCTCATTCGATTATCGGTAGCTAGCCGACCTACTGGGCATTTCCTATACTGGCCCCATGGTTTTCTGTGCTCCTGGAGAGCCCCAGTTATTCTCTCTACAGATGAAGGCCGAGATCGACAGTCAGCTCATCCGACCGGATCGCTGGCAGATGAGAGCATGTTATCTGCGTTTGGATCCACGGATATATTGCAAGATCATACAGCATAACCTGATACCGCAGAGTGGTCATTACGAGAGGGTCTCTCAGTTGACCCAGTATCTCCTATACTGTATATGCACTCGGCAGCCCGTCTGACTTCCATACATCATTATGCGTACCATGATCACTGCTACGTTGCCCAGTCATACTGGCAACCTTCCTTACGGACGTATGATCACTACGCTTCTTACCCGCCTGGGGATTGATTAGGTAGATGAGAGGAATCAGGAGAAGTCCTTTTCATCGCCTCTAGATTGGGAGGCTATTTGTAAGATGGGCATGCAGGATGCTCAGGTCAGTGATGAGGAGAGGAACGCGATGGTGCGCCCTCGTACTCGCGTAGAGATAGCTGATGCTTGGGCAACTGTCGCCGCCGCTGGAGTTCATACGGAGCCTGCTGGTGATGATGACCATATGTACATGGATGTAGACTCTATACCACCTCCTTCTCCTACACATGCTCCTGGAGCAAGTACTTCTTATGCGGCTGGTCCTTTACATGCGGCTGGTCCTTCTCATGCGGCTGGTCCTTCACACCCACCTTCTGATATGATGGAGATATTGCATGAGATCAGAGAGGCTCAACGCAGATCGGATCTGAGGATGGGGGAGTTACTAGACGCTCAGCGGGTGAGAGTGGATGAGCTACTAGACACCCAGCGTACATCAGACATGAAGATGGGAGAGCTCATAGAGGCTCAGCGTCGGACTGATAAGCGGGTAGCTGATCTAACAACTAGTCTTCAGACGACCCAGACTCAGATAGCCTAGTTAACTAGAGTCTACGCTGAGGATTATGACAGAGATCGTGAGGCACCACCCCCTCCTTCACTTCCAGCTTTATGATTGTACTTATTTTCTTTCTTTGTACTACAAATTAACTGTCCGGGTTGTGGACTATACTCTGTTTTAGCAATTTGTACATGTTTGTTTATCTCTCATTGTATTTAAAATTATTTTTCCTTTAATATATGCATTATTTTATTTTCAAATTTGGTCTCAAACATCACTTGTGCTTATAGTGTGTTAATATTACAGTTTTTACTTTTATCCTATCTCAGTTCACACTTCGTCGTGAAGGTATGCTAGTTTAGCGGACACGGCCTGAGATGCTCTGATACCAAGTTGTCACACCCCAATTCCGTACACTTTAGAATGGTGTGATGAACCGCTAGCAAACCAACGGTTCAACCAGGATCTCGGACAAGCGGAATCCATTTTATCTAAACCACATACATCCACATTCATAATCAGAGTAATTACACAATAGCGGAAGTCTTATAGTAAAATGAACTAAGAAATCTACTGTGATATTAATATTTAAATAGAAAATTATTTTGTATCAACTAAGACATAAATAAATATCAAATACATGTCTTTATTAAATCCAAATAAAGAAAACAAAAAAAAATCTAATCGAATACACATGAGTTGCACTTGCAAGAGGAGTCATGTGTATCCACTTCATCTTCAACTTCCATCGCCGCCATGTGACCGTACACTGGGGCATTCACATAATCTTCGACGGTAGTACCTGCATCATCAACTAAAAATATTTGACGTTGAGGGGGTGAGCACACATCATGGCTCAGTGAGCAAACAAAACAATGCAACAATACATATGCATGCAGTCAATTCATATCTTTGGTCTGGTTTAAAGTTTCCAATATGCAATAGAATGGTTTAGGTAGTCAAAGGTTAACGTTTATTGACCCCGCCTCTATACACAAGTGTGTGACGCCGCCCGAAGGTAACGTTTATCGTTGACTCACAAGCACCCAATTCATGAACATTGTACAACAAAGGTTAACTTATTGTTGTACAGTGCCATACCAACATGTAAGCCCCTGTTGGCGAGGGCTGCAAACTGGGCTCACAACTAACCAATCCTAATACCAAACAGTGTATCCAAGGCCTCATCCCAGCATCCCTCAGAACGTCCATAGAGATAGAGCTAAAGCCCCCCGGTAGAGTCAAAGACTACAAGGACCGAAACCACCTCCCCTGATGCTCTACGACGTAATAGTTCTGCTAAAGTAATGGCGATACGACGATGCTAATGCACAAGACTTGAGTTAAAGATAGAGCTAGAGTGTTGAGGCCCGGCCTATGACACCCCCCTGATACTCGCTCGCATCAAGTACACCAACCGTACACATACATTCACGTGCCTATTCCTATCATCATCATCAATATCATGTTATCAACAATAAAGTAAATATGCATGAACAAATAATAGAAATATTGGATGACATGTTGTATGCACATTACAAACATATTCGGATAGGATCAAGCATGGCATTGGACTCAAGAAAAGAGAAAAATAGTTTATTATTAACCAATTAGTTTAGAGTTCTGTTTTCTCACCTTAGCTTGCTAATAGATCCTCTTTAAAACTTTAAGATCACCTTTATATTGTTATTATATTGCTAGAAGACCTAACAAGTCGATAGAATTTAATTAGAACTAATTCTGAATTCAAAAACCATTCTGTTAACTAGGGGTCGGAGGTAGGGTCGGAGTAATGATCGACCCTGGGTGCGACCACCCTTATTCTGGGCTTCCCGAACACTGGGGGTCGATGCTCAGGGTCTGGTAGGGTCGATTGGCCATCGACCCCCCATGCGACCCCCTGTGGGTTTTGGTCGATTTTCTTCCTTCAGTCCATTTTTCGTGTTTGGGGTACTATGGCTTGCTCTTACAGTCCATTCCGCACATGTTCTATGGCCTAGAATCATGATTCATTCACCTATATGGCTTTCATGATTTTTCCCATGGTTTTCCATGAAAACCTAACCATGGATTGATGGTTTGGATTTCTCCGAGATCATACTCTCTTCATTATCTACCCTAAGGTCTTTAGAAACTCATGGAACTAGTATCCATACCTGAAAAGAATACTCCTTCTCTGCAACTCTTCTCCTTTCTGCCTTCTTCTCTTCTTTCCTTCTCTTCCTCTTCTCTTCCTTCTCTTCGCTTTCTCTCAATTCAATTAGGGTTGTAAAAGGAGTGAAAGAGGCTTAGGGACGTCCTATTTATAGAGTAGAAACCCCTAAAATAAGTCCCATTGAGATTAGGAAGGAATCCCATTGAAATTAGGAAAGTTTCTTAATTTCTATTTTTACCGAGTGGTCGATAGGGGGGTCGGAGATCCTGTCGACCCCTGGTTCCTAAAGTGTCTGACCCCCCACCTAAAACTGGGGGTCTGACTTCTGTCTTGGGGGGGGGTCCGACCCTCCCTTGCTGGGTATGCGACCCTCCCCTTAATTTAACTATTTTTGGGTCAGTTTAATACCTGGGATCGTGATCTCCTTCATGCACTTGGTCCATTTGGCTCATCCATGATGGGTAGACCTGGTTCAAGGTGGTAAGACCGGGTTAGTTTGATACGGGTCTTACACGTAGTGTCGAATGGTATCCGACCCCAAGTCCGACCCTACAACCTAGGGTCACAGAAACTGCTACCCTAGGTGCGACCCTGCCCTGCGACTCTACCCCTGTGATCGCAGAAACTGCTACCCTAAGTGCTACCCTACCTGCGACCCTACGATTTCAGTTAGTCTAAATTTATTGGAATTAATTCTAATTAAAATCCATCGACTTGTTAGGCATTTCTACTGATTTAAAAGTGATTCATAAAGCTTGAACGAGAATCTACAGTCAATCAAAGGTGAGGGAACAAGACCTAAACTAATTGGCTAATAATAAACTGTTTTTGTTTATTGATTCCAATACCATGAATGATTCTATGCTTGTATGACTGTAATGTGCATATTACATGTCATCCAATATTCCTATTATTATTATTCATGCATATTTAATTTTTATCTATTTATAATATGATGTTGATGATAATGCTAGGAATAGACATATGATTGTATGTGTGTGGTTAGTGTACTTGATGCGAGTGGGGCATCAGGGGGAGGACGTGACACTGTGGTTCATCCTGGTCACCAGACTCTAGCTCTATCTCTACTCAAGTCTTGTCTCCTAACCTCGTCGTATCGCCATTACTTTAGCAGAACTATTATGTCGTAGGGCATCAGGGGAGGTGGTCTCGGACCGTGTAGTCTCTGACTCTGTCGGGGGGCCTTAGCTCTATCTCTATGGATATATTGAGGGATGCAAGGGTGAGGCCTTGGATACACTGTTTGACATTAGGATTGGTTGTTTGCAAGCCCTCGCCAATAGGAGCTTACGTGTTAGTATGGGTAGAGCATCAGGGGAAGTGTGATGCGGTGCAGTCCTAAGAACTTTAGCTCTATCTCTATTCCATGGTGGGTGCATGTGGGGGCGGCAATGGTGTTTGATCCATTGGGTGGTTCCACACATTCATGTATAGAGGTGCAGCGGCCACCTATCCTTTCTATAGCACATTGCAAACTTATGAACCAGACCAAAGATATGAATTGAATGCATGCATATGTTTGTTGCATTGTTTTGTTTACTCACTAAGCTCAAGTTGGAGAGCTGACCCTCGTGCGCACAATTCTTTTTAGTTTCTGATGTTGCAGGTATTACGGTTGAAGATTATGTCGACACGCCAACATACAAACAGGTGACGGCTATGATGAGCAAGCTGTGGAGGACTATTATGACTCGTCAAGCTAGCGTTTCAGCTAGGGAAACGCTTAGTGTTTAATTTTCGTATTTGGATATTTGTAATATGTTTTAAATTATATTTTGATTACTTGGAGATAAATGGAATATTAATTATGTATCATGAGTAGACCTCAGTTCATTATCTGTAAGACTTTCTCTATTTACTTTATTATCTCTGATTAATGTGGAATGTGTTTTGGTTTATCAAAGGTGGGGATAGCCTATTCGAGATCCTGGTTGAACCGTTGGTTTATTGACGGTTCATCACAACATTCGGGTTGATGCAGAATTGGGGTGTGACACGAGTACTGGAATCGAGCCAGAGAGAAAGTTACTTTGCTCAGAACAGATGTATCAAAAGGCCTAATGGAAATTCATATAACAGAGGGAACGCAAAGACCTTTAAACCCTTCTGTACTCAAGGCTTCAATGCTGCAGCCTAGACTACTCCAACAGTCCGACCTCAACAGAAGCAAAATAGTGAAGGAGAAAAATGTTTTAACTGTAATCAAATAGGACATTATTCAAGGGAGTGTCCTATGCCCAGAAAGCAGCTACAGCAAGGAAAGGTTTATGCAGTTACATCTGAGGATGCTATCGCATCGGCTGATGTGGTCACAGGTATGACCTGAACCTTTCATTTTGTATTACCTTGTGTGAGCATGTAGACTAAATTAAAACAAATCACAGGTATTGTACCTATTAACGGCATGCCCACTAGAGTACTCTTTGATTCTGGAGTTACTCATTCTTTTATATCTGTGTCATTTGGAAAGAAGCTAAATCTACCCCTCAGATCTTTAGACTACAAATTGCTTGTACGATCGCCTATGGGATTAGAAGTAGAACTAAAAAAAGGTTATGGACCATGTCCAGTTCTTATCGGCGAGAAGATTTAGATGCAACCTTTGTAAGACATGTATTGAACTAACCGGTCTTACCACCTTGTACCAGGTTTACCTATCATGGTCGAGCCAAGTGGACGAAGTGCGTGAAGAAACCACAAGATCAGGTATGAAATTTAACTCAAAAATAGTTAAATATGAGTGTGTGGTCGCATGCCTAAACAGGTGTGATCGACCCCACCTCAAAAGAGTCCAACCCCACGAATTCTGGTCGTAGGGTCAGACATTTTAAAAAGGTAGGGTCATGGATTCTGCGACCCCACCTTCGACCCGACGGAACCAGTCAAAATCAAAAATTAGGAAACCTTCCTAATCCGAAGGGGGTTTTTCCTAAACTCATTGGGGCATATTATGGAGGGTTTTCCTCTATAAATAGGACATCCCTTAGCCTTTTTCACTCCTTTAGAACCCTAATTGAAAGTGAGAGAAAGAGAAGAGAAGGAAGAGAATGAGAATTGAAGATGAAGACTAATGAAGAGGAAAATTCAGAGAAAACTCTTAATCTTCAGCAAGCATAAGGTATGAACCTATTTCCCATGATTAATTAAGAGCCTAGAATAGTTCATGAAGAATATAGGATCTAGGAGAAACCCAAATCATCCATCCATGGACAAATTCCAAGAGAATCCATGGAGAAAATTATTGTGGACAATGGATGGTGTATAAAATTATAGTTTTGAGCCATAGAACAATCATAGGAAGGACCATGATGATAAGCCAAAGGATTCAAACATGAAGGAATGGAATTAAGAGTGAAAAGTCAACCATAACACGTGTAGCCGCACGTGGGGTCGCATGATGTCCGACCACACAAGACCCACATGCCCGACCACATGGGGTCGGAGTATGTCTGACCCTCTCCTGCGACCCTACACCCTGTGATCGCAGAAACTGAGACCCCAGGTGCTGCCCCACCTATGACCCCTCAGTTTCTATTAGTTTAAATATATGAGAATTAATTCTAATTAAAAATCTATCAACTTGTTTGGTTTCCAAGTGGTTTAAAAGTGATTCATAAAGCTTAAACGAAAATCTACTATCAATCTAAGGTGAGGGAACAAGACCTAAACTAATTGGCTAATAAACTATTTTTATTTATTGAGTCTAATGCCATGAATGATTCTATGTTTGTATGTTTGTATTGTGCATTTAACATGTCATCCAATATTCCTGCTATTAATGTTCATGCCTATTTAATTTTTATCTACTTATAATATGATGATGACGATGATACTAGGAATAGGCATGTGAATGTTTGTGTGTGGTTAGTGTACCTGATGCGAGTAGGGCATCAGGGGAAGTGTGATGTGGTGCGGTCCTAAGCACTTTAGCTCTATCTCTACTCAAGTCTTGTCCACTGACATCGTCGTATCGCCATTACTTTAGCAGAACTATTATGTCGTCGGGCATCAGGGGAGGTGGTCTCGGACCGTCTAGTCTCTGACTCTGCCGGGGGGCCTTAGCTCTATCTTTATGGACATATTGAGGGATGCTGGGGTGAGGCCTTGGATACACTGTTTGACATTAGGATTGGTTAGTTGTGAGCCCAGTTTGCAAGCCCACGCCAATAGGGGTTTACGTGTTGGTAAAGGTAGGGCATTAAGGGAAGTGTGATGCAGTGCGGTCCTAAGCACATTAGCTCTATCCCTATTCCATGGTGGGTGCATGTGGGACGACAATGGTGTTTGATCCATTGGGCGGTTTCACACACTCATGTATAGAGGTGCGGCGGCCACCTATCTTTTTTATTGCACATTGCAAACTTATGAACCAGACCAAAGATATGAATTGAATGCATGCATATGTTTGTTGTATTATTTTGTTTGCTCACTGAGTCGTGATGTGTGCTCACCCTTTCGACGTCGAATATTTTTAGTTGATGATGCAGGTACTACTGCAGAAGACTATATGAATGCTCCGATGTACGGACATGCTACGACAATGGATGCAGAAGCTATGATGGATTCGCATGATTCGTCGTGCGAGTGCAACTCATGCGTCTTCGAGATTTATTAGTTGGATTATTCAAAAAATGTAATTGATTAATTTATTTTATTTTATATCTTAGTTATTTGAAGATAATTGGATAATTTATTTATGTTATCATCTTTAGATTCTCAGTTCATTAAATATTAAAGACTTCCGCTATTGTGTATTTATTCTGATTATGGTTGTGGTTGTGTATGGTTTAAGCAAAAAGGACACAGCCTATTCGAGATCCTGGTTGAACCGTTGGTTGATAGATGGTTCATCACACCATTCTGGTTGGTTCAGAATTGGGGTGTGACAACTTGGTATCATAGCTCTCGGGCCCTATCTTTTAAACCTGTATACTTCCACAAAAGTTCGTAAACTAAGTTAGGATAAAAAAATCTAAAAGCTTTAATAAGAACACACTATAAGCACCTGTGTTGTATGAGAAAAAAATTAAGAAAGAGAATAATGCATTTATAAAAGGAGAAACAAATTTCATATATACATCGAATAAGAAGCAACATATATACATATCCAAATCAGAGTACGGTCCATAATTTGGACAGTTACTCTGTAGTACAAGGAAAAACAAAATAAAATATGCATCATGGAGCTAGAGGTGCTAGAGGAGGAGGTGCCTCACAATCCCAGTCATAGTCCTCTGCATACACTCTAGTCAGCCAGGCTACTTGAGTCTGGGTCACCTGGAGACTAGCTGTCAGATCAGCCATCCGCTAATCAGACGCACGCTAGGCATCTAGAAGCTCTCCTACTCTCCAATCGGTCACGCGTTGGGCCTACCCAATCTCACACAGCAGCCCCATCACATTATCAGATGGTGGGTGTGAAGGAATAACTGTGTGTAAAGGAACCCGAGATGGGCCAGCTCCAGTGGAATGCAGCGGTGATGGAGGAGGTATGGCGTCTACATCCACATACATACGATCATCATCCTTAGCATCACCCCCATGGACTCCTGCTGCTGCTGCTGCTGCTGCCGCCTCAGCGTCTGCTCTCTCGACCCGAGTGTAGGGACGCACCAGAGCGTTCCTCTCCTCATCACTGACCTGCGCATCTCGCATCCCCATCTTGCAGATGGCCTCCCAGTCAAGGTCAGAAGAGAAAGTATCCTCATGAATCCTCTCATCCAATAAGTCGATATGCAGGCATGTGAGCAGTGTAGTGATCAAATGCCCATAAGGCAGGTTGCCTACCAGACCAAGCGTCGTAGCACGGATCATCATCCTTATGATAATGTATGGCAGGCAAACAGGCTGCCTAGTGCAAATGCAGTACAAGAGGTACTGGGTCAACTGGGAAATCCTATCATAATGCCCACTTTGAGGAATCAGGTTGTGCTGAATGATCTTGTAGTACACCCGAGGTTTCGGTCGTAGGTTGATTGCCTTCATCTCCCAGCGATCCCCTCTAAGAAGCTGGCGATCAATCTCTGCACACATCATCAAGGATAGGAACTGGGGTTCCTTAGGTGCACAGTACACCAAGGGACCGTCATTTGATATGCCTAGGAGATCAGCCAACTCCTAGCAGTTAAAGGAAACTTCCACCCCTTTCACATAACTGGTGATCCGGAGCTCCCTACCCCTGTCTGTATCATTGTGATCACCCACTACCTGGAGGTTGCAATAGAACTGCTTCACCAGAGCAGGACAGGTGCAAACCTCATACGTTATCACGGGGAGCCAACCCATGTCCCTAAAAGCCCCCTCCACATTAAACAAGGCTAGACTAGCCAAGTTTACACAGCGACCCCCTTCCACCTTTTTACGCTCATAAGGAGCATACTGAGCCACTGCCTCATTAGAGCAGAAATGAATGGGATCATGAGCTCTGGGAACTTTGGTGCGAGCCATGCTATCTGCAAGGACACAGACAAATAGAAAGGATACTAGTTATAGAGCAAAACTCAAAATTTTGGGCATTATAACGACATGATTTGGCCAAAAGCCTCACTTTTCACCCAAACAGTTGGGCAGGAGGATTTACATATGTTTCAAACCACCCTGCAATGCTCATACAGTTGGAAATTTAAACTAGGAAGATCGAATTTGATGAAATTTCAACAACTGGGAAAAATTTCGAAAATTAGGTCAAAAATGAAAAATTTAAAGTTTCTCAAAAACTAACCGATGAAACTCAAATTTTCTTGAGGGCTTTCGTCCATTGGGTGGCCAATAGCAAAAGCCCCCAATAAAAATCAAATTTTTACGTTTAGAAAAAGTTTAATTTGAAGAAAATGATGTAAATGGAGAAAAACCTAGTTTTAAAAGCTTAAAAATGAAGACCAGTAGAGAACATACCTGAAGGAACGAAGCGGAGGTCGTGAATGGAAGAAAAAAATCACCAAACATGAGGGGTCGATACTGTAGCAACTCAGGGGAAACGAGTTGAGTTGAGAGAAAAAGGAAAGTGGGAAATGACTCTAAAAATCAGGTTTAAAAACCTGATTTGGGGTCGTGGGGTCGCAGAATTCGACTAAATGTGCGACCCTATGATCGACCCTACGATTGACCCTAGGCTCTCGGTGAGTTGACAGACATCGTGTGGTCGGACCCTGTGGTTGGACATATACTGACCCTACGACCGACCCTAGGCTCTCGGTGAGCTGACAGGGTTTTGTGAGGTCGCATACCCTGTGGTCGAACATAGTGCAACCCTACCATCGACCCTACGATGGAAAATACAGTATTTTGACTGAATGACTTGGAAAGTTGGAATTTTACATTGATTAGTTGGATTTTGACATGAGAATGACTTATATAATGATTACCTCACATGTTCTATGATTTTTTCAGACACTACCACCACCAGAATAGGAAATGGCTGGGCGAAGAGTAACTAGGCGAGGTCGTAACCTAATTCCACCACCATCACCTGTGGAGGAAGACAGCCATGAAAATCCAGAAGGACAAGAGAATCAGAATATGGCAACACCAGGAGCTAATGGCCAGGCAAATCCTACAAACTTGCTAGCCCCACCTACAGATTTGGCTACAGCAGTTATGAACCTGGCACAACAGCTGTAGCAAATACAGCAGGTGCAAGCCAATATGCAAGCTGCTATAGGAATGGTTTTTCTAGCTATACATACTATACCTATGCAAGCCAGACAAGCTAGTACAGTACCAGGGGGTAGCAACACGGTGCCCCAAGCACCTCAAACGCCAATGGTACAAGCTCCAGTACAGAACCCTGAGGTAGCCCAAGGCAGCTACCAGTATCAACCCCCTATGTATGGGGCCTATGCTCAGTATCAGTTGGACCATTCTCGACTGATCGAGCGTTTTCTGAAGATGAAGCCTCTTACATTTTCAGCAAAGGATCAAATCTATTGTGGCCATATAAATAGATAGGTTTATATAGGATGTGGTGTATTATTGACTTACTCTTATGATATAGAGGATGCACATACCTGATTTTAAATTCTCGTGTCTTGACAGGATACCTTCTTGATTCAACCTGTCAATTGGAGTTATAGATATTGTTTCTTTAGTATTAGTCCTGATTATACCAATCTGAACCACTCTAATGATCGATACCATGAACAGAGATATGAACTGAATGAACAGTTAAATGTTTAATCATGTTGAGCGTACATCTTCTGATTTATACCTGATTTACTGATGTACGAAAACTTTCTCCAGATTTACTCCTGTAGTGCCTTGACCAATAGCATTATATACTCGATAGAACCTGTAACCATGAGGTTAAGAACCGTAAAACCTTTATTTTCATATATTTGGACCACCGTGTAACTTGACGATCTTTTGATGTCGGTTGGATTATCATAGATTTACTCCTGATCCTTTAATCCTAAATTCATTAGATAAAGTAAGTGTTCGTCATTACCCTGAATTCGAAAGAAGAAAATGAATTGCTTTTGGATAAACATTCTGATTCTTACAT
The DNA here is from genome assembly GCA_028583415.1 of Protea cynaroides. NCBI lineage: Eukaryota > Viridiplantae > Streptophyta > Magnoliopsida > Proteales > Proteaceae > Protea > Protea cynaroides. The sequence goes on from JAMYWD010000022.1 coordinate 98,989, forward strand.
TTCTCGACATCCATTGATAAGATGTTTAGTGAATAAGGAATCATGGGAAGTAAGATGATTAAATTCATATTAGATTCTATAGCCAAGGAACCTCAGATGAAGAAATGGAGGATCTGTTTCGAGATTACTGAATAGATGGATATGGTCATGTCTATAATTGGTGCATGCACAAGAAAGTAAGTAATAATCACAAGATATTTTTTGAGGTATATGAAAGAGAGATCAGGGTAGAACAACAATGATAAAGAAGGTGTAAGCTAATGAGTTTTTTGGGATATATGAGATTTTAAGCAATAGTCTTTGAAAAACTAAGAGATTAAGGAGCTAGATGTGCTCTTAAGACCTTTATACCAGATTTTGCTAGTTCAAGCCCTTTTGGACTAGATGTTGTATTGGATGAGTGTTATTAACAATGTTCGAATCATATGGATGGACAGAATTTGGATGCAACCTAAATCGACTTGAGATGGCAAACTTTGACATCATCTTGGGAATAGACTGGTTGTCTCAACACTTTACAAAATATTTTGTGCATAGAAGAGGTTATCATTCAAGAATAAAGACGGCTCGTACCCTTCTCTAAGTCTTCTTGCACTGTCTTGAGATGAGGATCCTGTAGGATTGCTACCTTGACTTCATCAACTAGATCCGGTGAGATCTTCAAAGCTGCGAACATCATGGTGAACTTATGAATTAAGCCTTGCTTGACTGGATCTTCTGCAGTTTCAATTATATACTCTTCATCGCCTTCAATTGAACTTGAGGCTGCGGCACATAATGCAGCATTTGTACTTGGTCCTGCCTCAGGTTTCGATGCCCACTTTCTGCTTAAGGCGTCAGCAACAACATTTGCTTTACCCTGATGGTACTGGATGTCACAATCATAATCTTTCAACAATTCCAGCCATCTCCTTTGTCTCATATTCAGATCCTTCTGAGTGAAAAGATAAGTTAAGCTCTTGTGATCTGACTTGATCTGAAACTTCTCACCGTACAAGTAGTGTCTCCAAGTCTTGATTGCATGTATAACCGCTGCTAGCTCCAAGTCATGCGTAGGATAGTTCTTCTCATGCTCCTTTAACTGTCTTGATGCGTAAGCAATCACCTGTTCCCCTTGCATCAATACACACCCAATATCCAACCCTGAAGCATCCGTATATAAAGTAAACGGTACGCTTGGTTCTAGAATGGTCAAGATAAGTGCAGAGACTAGTCTTGACTTCAAAGTCTGAAAGCACTTCTCACACTCATCTGTCCATATGAATTTCTCTCCCTTCTTGGTCAATCTGGTGAGTGAAACAGTGATCCTGGAGTAATCTTCTATGAATCTTCTATAATAACCAGCCAACCCAAAGAAATTATGAATCTCCGCAACAGATTTTGGTGCTTCTCATCCTACTATAGCAGCTATCTTACTTGGATCAACCTTGATACCGTCTTCAGATACAACATGGCCCAAGAAAGCCACCTCCTTCAGCCAAAACTCGCACTTCTTGAACTTAGCATAAAGCTTCTCTTGCCTCAGCCGTTGTAGGGCTGCCCTCAAGTGTGGTGTATGAGTCTTCATGTCCTTAGAGTAGATCAATATGTCGTCGATGAATACGATGACCGAAGTGTCCAACATATCATGAAACACTCGGTTCATCAGTTCCGTAAACGACGCTAGAGCATTGGTCAACCCGAAAGACATAACTAGAAACTCATAATGCCCATACCTCGTCCTGAAAGCAGTCTTCGGAATATCTCTGGCCTTGATCTTCAGTTGGTGATACCCCGATCGGAGATCAATCTTTGAGAAAACCTTTGCACCCTGCAATTGATCGAACAGATCATCGATTCTAGGCAAAGGATACCGATTCTTGATCGTCAACTTGTTCAGTTCACGGTAGTCAATGGATATCCTTACACTTCCGTCCTTCTTCTTGACAAATAACACAGGTGCTCCCCAAGGCGATATGCTAGGTCGTATGAAACCCTTATCCAACAATTCTTGTAACTGGGTCTTCAACTCCTTTAACTCGGTAGGGGCCATTCTATATGGTGCTTTGGACACCAGCGCCGAACCTGGCATAAGGTCTATTACAAACTCTGTAGCCCTGTCCGACGGTAGACCTGGAAGCTCCTTGGGAAATACATCTGGGAACTCTCGAACCACATCTATATCTTCCATCTTGTGTGACTCCGCCGTGATATCAACTACCGATACTAGGTACCCCACTCCCCCCTTCTCTAAGCATCTCTTAGCTTTTAGGGCGGAGAGAATCAGCTTCCGCTTCCTAGATAGCCTGATCCCAGTGAAGCTATATTCCCTTCCCTTTTTGTCAGTAAGCACAAGCTTCCTTTCACCACATAATAGGACGGCTGAATGATGGCCTAGCCAATCTATTCCCAAAATGACATCAAAGTTTGCCATTTTGAGTGGTACTAGGCTTGCTTCTAAGTCTCGGCCCT